>MNCI01014457.1:91558-108341 GCA_015680685.1 Gnetum montanum
TGAACAACGAGGTGAAGTGTGTTCATCTCCACTTGAGAACCCTTAGCCACCTAGGAGACCTACTATGGTGCCATTAAATTGTAATTAAAAGCACATACACAAAGGTTGAATTGCACCATGGGAAAAGCTTTGAAAGGACTATGTTCTTTGAAAGTGCAGCTAATTGGCCAAACTCATGTTGGAATTCCTATCTCAAGAATAAAGTACACCATGAGCAAAGTTTCCTAAAAAAAAGAGACAAAAAATGAGAGAATGAGGACCATGTTCATTGGCAATGTAATAGGTTCTTAAGTGTGATGAGGTCTGGCAGAATCCTAACCCTAGCCTCCATTCCCCCTATTGCACCTATTTTCCACAAGGAAAGCAAATGATTCCTTTTTACCCATTCTCTTTTTGAATGTTAAAAATAAAAAATCTCAAGGAAAAATCCAAAAGTTATGGCTAGCTATGATCTAACATGAGCCTATCCTCATCATTAAGTTTAGTATAAGTCTTGTTGTTACTTCTAGTTAGGCTATGATAAGTTTATGAGAATTTCTTGTTTTTAGTCGTGTTGCTCTTTCTCTAGAAATGCTACGACTTTTATATTATTATTCATAGTGGATATCTTACATCGTGAGCTTATGATATTCTTACCATGATTTTGATAGCTTAACATTCTTATTCTTACATGGGTTGAGCTACTTTAAACTCTTTTAGTGCTCCACTAGTAAGTTGATTCATCTATCAACTAATGGACTGCTACCTTAATGAAGCCTATTCTTCTTACCTAATGTAGCCTATGTAGCTACTCCTTTTGTGATACCTTCATTTGGCTTATTATAATGACCTTATTAATTATCTATAAGATCTTATAAATAACTAATAAAAATACTACAAAACCATAAGGATTTGAATTTAACCTTGATTTACTAATTCAGGAAGTAGTCATAAATAAAAAATTTTATTAATTAATTGCATAAATATAGTAGAGTAATATAGTGTAGCAAAATGTTTTAATTAATTTCATAAATATAGTAGAGTAATATAGTGTAGCAAAATGTTTTCTTACATACATAAATAGTTAAGAAATTAATTTAACAAAAAGTAAAAATTAATGTAGCCAAAAAAATGTAGTTGTCAAAAATGGAATAGATTATATAATAAAAAATTACATAAAAAGATAATTCCAACAATAGTTGTTTCACCTCAAATGAACATCTATAAACAAATATTTTCACAGCTAAAATCTACCAAATTAAATAATAAAAATAAAACTAATAATTAATAAAATATTAATATATAATTTTTTTTAAACATATAGTATGCACCAAAATGAAAAATGATCCTTATAATGTCATAATCAAAATTGTAAAGATGAAAATATTTATTCATAAAAATAGGTACATGACTTGAACATTCAAAAAGTGTAAAAGGTTTCTATTTTACAAAAATACAAAATATGTAAAAATTATTTTTCAAGTTTATATAGTTCAACTTATGTAGGATTATCAAGTCTTTACCCCATGTCTCTCTTCTGATAATTCCTTGGTTACTCTACCTTCTTTACGTTGAAATGCAATACTCAAAACCCCTTAAATAAGAAAGGTTATTTTATTTTCCTAGTCATGAAGCATAAAAGGTTTGGACCAAAGTCTCAAGATAAAAACTAGAAAAAGGTTTTTAATTAAATATTAAAAAATGTTTCAAAGTTTATAAATGCCATAAATTTTTCAAAGTCCCAAATATTTTATATTTTACCTAGGATTCTCTGAAGGCTAGATCTTTGCGACCATCACTACCAAAATAATAAATTGACAAGTATTCAAATAACCTCACTACTAATTTTGGATTATCCTATTAAATATTTAATGTTCAAAAATGTCACAAAAATACAAATGTTATATACTTTACCTAGGAATCTCTTAGGGTTAGGTCTTGGTTACCCTCATTGTCAAAGAAATACACTAACATGTCTTGGAATAATCTAAATACTAACATCAGTTTATCTTTGTGACCTGAAATGAGTCACTCAAGGATGGGTCTTGGCAATAGCCTCATTAAAAACATCCTCAGTGGTCAAGGCACATGCATGATTAGAGCATAGGTCTTAATTATGTCTCACAGCATAACATTAAACTTAACTAGACATAACTACTAAATGCCATGGCATCAGCTAGTCTCCTAACCTCACATAAACTTATGAATTAAAATCTATGGTAGGAAATCCATCTAAAACCCTTTTCTTAAGCGATGGATACTATTAAGGAACACTTTACTACTAAATTTAAATGGAGGCATCTAAAAGATTTGTAGGTTTCATTGCCAATTGAGCAAACTTAGTCACATATATATTATTTTATTAGATTTGAAATCCAAAAGATTCAAAAATAGCTAAAAGTCCATAATAATAAAAATTCCAAAAAGAAATCTTCCAAAATCTTATTTAAATCAAGGACTAATTCAAAATAATCATAAAATATTGAATAAAACAAGTTGGGCAAAGTTCCCTACATCAAAATTTGTCAAAATGCATAAAATGATCCGAAAAAAATTACAATACAAATTTTCATATGACAACAAGTACAAATAGATAAAAATTTGATAGAGTCTAAATATAGTATTTAAGATTGTAAAAGAATTATGATGAATTAAGAAGTAAAGAGAAATAATAGAAAACTCATAAAAAATAGAATACTACATGAAAAAAATTAAAATAAGCTTCTTTTATTGTGTTACAAGACATTTTGAAATATTCTTATTGGCTTTCTTTCCTACCTAAAACATTTTTAATATATTTTTACTTTAATCAAAACGTATGTACTAGAAAACTTCCACAAGCCAAAACAAAATTACCCACGGTTAAAATCTATTTATAAGCTAAAGAATCATATGCAACATGATATGTGGTCTTGATACATGTTCAAAAAATGGAAGAAACAAGCTTAAATTAAGTTTAAAATTAGAGAAATAGAGAAAAAAAATTTTATATTATTAAAAAATACAAAACTTGATTCACAAGGAAGAGAGGTAGTGCGAAAAAATACAAAATCATATAAGATATAAGATGTATACATGTTATATATATAGCATGTACTTACGTTATGTACTTTTCGTATTGGAGGGAGGAGGGTTTCAAAAACCTTGAAACATTTGTAATATAGGTACATAGAGAATTATTGATCATAAAAAAAATCATCTACAAAGTGCATATTAAGCAATTACATACCTTAATGATGAATTGAAATTCCCTTAATGAAATTCCTTTGTAGATCATAATACAGATTATGTAAAAGAAATATGCAACAATAATAAAAAGATAAGAAGCTAGAAGACAACCTTGATGAATTAATCATTGAAAAGAAAAGAAGGAACTTAATATAAAATTAGTAGTAAGTTGAGCATTAGCATCAATAAGTAAGGTACAAAAAAAGTTGAATAAAATAATCACCATCTCCTAGTTTATATAAAAAAGAAATAATGAAAATCCATTCAATCCTATCATAACCTTTAGCATAATCTAACCTAATAAAATCAATATCTTAGTTAGTAACAAAAGCCCTTGCATTCCCTTCTAAGCTGCAATGACATTTTTAAGATATGCCTATCATTAAAAAAAAACTAGTTTACTCAAGTTTGATGATATATTTAATAATCTTTTGAACTTGGAAAGCCATTCATTTAGCTAACATTTTATAAGTATTATTAAGAAGAGTAATGCTCTTTTAGTTATCAATAAGTTGAAGATCTCTATCTTTAGAAAGAAGACAAATCACACCTTTATTAATATTTTTACCAAGAGAAACTATTTTACTAGCTTCTTGGTAAATATAATCTCAAATGATGTTCCAATGCTCTTTAAAATGATATTTCTCTTTCAAGGTTTCTCTAATTACATAGACTTCTTCAATTTTCAAGGCTTGGCTCCCTTGCACAAATTAGCTAGATAGTGTCCTCTCATTCTTTGTTCAATGATACCACTTGTGGATTATTAAACTTAGAAGAGGGGGGTGTGAATAAGTTCTCCAAATTAAAAATTTATGAACCAAAGCACACACATGAAATTAATGTGGTTCCCCAACTTTGGTAGTCCACACTCAAATGGTAGATTGCAAGCACACCTCTGGATTTTGTTGCTCTTAAATATGATTTGAAGGATCCACACCCTATACAATCTTCAACCCTTGCTTTGGAGTGTTGTTTTGCAACACCAACCACTCAATCTTGCAAGGTCTCATTAGGCTTGGAATGTGGTTTCAAGGCTTCCATAACCTTTACAATCTTGAGCTCCACTCCAGAGTGTTATACCACAACACTAATCACTCAATTCCATAGGATCCCAACAAGCTTAATCAAGATGCTTTCCTGCAAGAAGCACATCAATCCTACAGGGCAATAAGAGAACACCAATTACAAGGGATGAATGTAACTTAGTTTTTTGATTCTTGTACTTTGATGTGCAACATACTTTACAATGAAAAAATGATGATACAATGAAGAGAAACAATGATTACAATAATAGACAAATGATTAGACATTGATTCTACACAAAATTGCACATTTCCCAATCCATATGATGTCTTCTTATTAATATCATGTTTTCAAATCCATCTTGGAACTTGTGCAATGGCTAGCCAATGATCACTAATGGTCATGGAAGACATCTTCTTTGTGCCTGAGACATTTTTCTGTATTTTCCTTTCTATTTTGAGAAGATGTCTTTGTCTAGGAAAGACATCTTTCTGTAATCTCCATTTTGGAAAGACATTTTTCTAAAAATGACCTAGATCTTGTGAAGACATCTTTTCCTGATGGAAGGCATCTTTGCCAAAGAAAAGACATCTATTGTTTCTTGAAGACATCTTTGCCTATGCATGCTCCAATTTTGCAAAGACATCTACTATTTTTCAAAGACATCTTTCTTCAACTTTTTTTGCATGATGAATTCATTGTTCCTTGTCCAAAACCTTGATCTTTTGCATGCTTCAATGATGACAACTTTTCTTTTCCACATTCTTTGAATTATTTTCCTTTAGGCTTTCCTTTTGTGGATGAACCCTTGAGACCTTGTGGATGACTTTTGAATTTTTTTTGCACTAGTTCATTCCTTTTCATCTCATTTTGATCCTAAAATCACAACAACCACACACACATCCTTTATCTCCATTTTACTTNGGAGATAAAAGAATAGATAGCTAAGCAAGAATATTAGTTAAATTGCACACAAGAAGACCTGACCCTTAATTTTTCAAGAATTGATCTAAGCCTTTCAAATGATATTCAAACTAGAAGTGAAGTATAAACCTTGAAGATGTGGTAACCTATCTCTAAAGTGCCAACTACCCATTGGTGAAGAAAAATGAAAGCCCCCTTGAAACATTGGGGCATAGGGGTATTTATAGTCTAGGGTTAGCCCAAAATGTGGATCAGGTACCACATGGCAGTTTGGTAGGTGGGATCATTAGAAAAATGCAAAAAAATTTCTAAGTCTAGAGGTGACTAGAAAAATTTCAAAAATTTTCTAACTTTGGCTACTATGCTTATCCTGTCTTATGTGTGGGACATGGGACATTGGCTATTATGCTCATCCTATATTACATGCAGGACATAGGACACTAGCTGCTACACTCATCCTATGTTATGCGTAGGAAATAGGATGTTGGTTGCTATGCTTGTCCTGTGTTACGTGTGGGACACAAGACACTCTCTGGGGACAAGGCATAACATGGACACTTAGAAGAATCTGGTAAAAATTATAGTCCTTGTTCTTGCTACGTTGGCTATGCTCTAGAGTATAGTAGGATGGGTAGCCTTAGGAGTTAGGGAATTTGTCAAATGCCTCTTCCATGTTGAGCTAGCTTGACAACTTCTAGCTTGACACTTAGGCAAAAATTGCCACTAAAAAGTGTGCTATGCTAGCTACAATCTATAGTGTAATAGGTAGAGTGAGAGCATAGCAAAATACTTAGAAAAATTTTGATGCAACTACTATTGAAACTTAGAAAATTTTGCAAAATAGGCCTTGATGCATGCTATGCTAGCTACACTAGGGAGCGTTGTACCAACACTTAAGAAAAATTTGCTAGGTTTTGACACTTAGAAAAATTTTCAAGAAGTGCCATCGTTCTAACATTTAGATAAATTTTGCAAATCTAGGAGTTGGAGTTCACTACACTCAACACTTAGAAAAATTTGGTTAAAGTGCCACCATTTTGACACTTAGCCAAATTTGCAATTGAGGTGACAAGACTCGAAATTTTATGGTGTTTCATTGGTCCCTATTTGTTGACATCTAGAGGAGTGGCTCGAGAGATGTTGAAAAAGAATTATAGAACATCATAGTAGACATGGCATCAACATCGCTCATCGATACCTAACCGGGTGTCATTTCACCATGCTCAAGAGTGCTATGGATAAGGGTCTGCTAGGGAAAAGTGTGTAGGTAATGTGCTAAGGAGATGAAATGCAAGAAAAGGAAATAAAATGAAAATAGTGTATCCTAATGCAAGATGAAAATTCAACACAGTTGATAGTGATCATGACATGAAGTGGCTTGCCACTAAAACGTTGACCTCTCATCGGAGTGCTTATGAGCAAGTCAAAGTCAATCCAAGGCTAGGTTGATTGCAAAACTGCAGTGCTTGTAAATTTCTTGGGGATGTACTTCTCTCCCCCCCCCCTGTTTTTTTGCATTTTTTTAATTTTCTATTTTTTCTTCTTTGCTTTGCTACAAGGAAAACCTTCGTTGGGTTCGGCTTACTGCTGAATGCTAGCTAGAAGGTGTGGGCCATCAAGTGGACTATGTGCCACAAGATGGACTTTGATGCAACCACATCACATCTATAGGACAAATGTTTCCTCTCAGGGATGAGGTGCATTACATCCACTTGGGCCTTGACCAGCCAATAAAGGCTCCCCATGGGATGAGTTGCGTTTTGTCTACCATGGGTTCTACGGTTGACGTTAGGAGAATGCCATATACATCACAGTGCATATGCATGAGAGGGATGTGCAATCATGAGTATGTAGGGGATGAGAGGATATTGGAATGAAGGAGAGAATGTGCATAGGTTGTAATAGGATGAGGGGGATGTGCACTCTTGAGTGGCTTAACTAGTCTAATCATGCACATTGAAGCAATGTGATGACTTGCTACTTTGATGAGATGCATCTCTACACAATCACCTTTGAGGCTTCATCCAGAAAACACAACTTTGAGAAGACAAGAAAACTACAAAATGTGAAATGCAAGTGAAAATGCCAAATGTGAAGATGTTGCAAGTGCTAGATGTGAAGATGCTACAAATGTGTCAAATGCTGCACCAGTTGCAAATGCTCAAGAAGCCAGTGAAAGTGCGAGGGCGATGATGTTGCAAGTGCTCCAAAGGTTGGACTAATGGCAGGTGCTCCAAAAGATCAACAAAATGGTGGGAGGCGATGATGGTGCAAATGTACAAACCTAGTTTAAGGTCCTGGAAGATTGTGGTGTGCTAGTTTATAATCCTAGAAGACTGTTGAATTGTAGTTTAACATTGTAGTGGATGGTGGATGTTGTGCCAATTTAACATCATGACACAAGGACAATCTGTGCCAATTTATAGTCATAGTAGGCTATCTATGCTAGTTTTTTGCATCATGGTAGATGAGTGCTTACATTGCTTGTATGAGGTGCAATGCTACATGGATAGGCATGTTGTGTGCCTACAAGATCCTACAAAAATCAACTAGAGAAACAACATCAAGTGGCACCTTTCGTAAATAGAGTTGAAATGAATAAATGAAATGAAAGAAATGCAAAAAGTGATAGTTTTAAGTCATTCCAGGCTATGGTCTAATTTAAGGCCTTTTCTGGTCATGTGTTTTTGTAGTTTTATGATTTTTTTTTATTTTTATGTGTTTTTTAATGTTTTTCAAATGCAATGCATAAGATAAGTGGATGGATGCGTAAACAAAGTAGAAATGTGTAAACAAAACAAAGTAGTGTGTAAACTAGGTAACTAGGTGAAATGTAAATGTATGAACAAATGCAACACAAGAAAAAACTAACAATGCATGGCCCATGGAGGCAAAGGGTAAGTAGGCAAAGTCTTGGTCACGTAGTTGCTTCTTAATCGGGCATGGATTATGGGGTGCACAAGGATTAGGATTTGCTGGGAGGCTGTTGGCTTCAACCACTCATTTGGGTGTGTTAGCCTTAGGCATTGTGCTGGTTTATTTAGGTGTACCACCAAGAATCTCCACCTCCAATACTTGCTCCACGTCTATGTTGTGGATAGCCAGAGAGGAGGCATTATCACCATGGATGATAACTTGACCACCTTTATATGGAAGGTGGACTTTTTGGTGGATGGTAGAGGAGACAACTCGTAGTTGGGCTAGCCAAGGCCTACCCAGGATTAGGTTAAAGCCTAGCATCTCCTCTATGACAATGAAATCTACACTTGTGGGAAATTGCTCTCTTGCCATGAAGGCTAAGTTGATTATACCCATGACGGTGATGCGTGATCCATTGAAGGATTTTAGACACATAGTTTTGGTTGGCCTAATTTCATCTCCTAGGCCTAACTTGTCAATGATGGAGTATGAGACTACATTTGTTGTTGCACCATCATGAACATGCACTCTGTAGATGGTGCATTGCCCAACATGTATGCTAATTGACAATGGAGCTATAATGATATCCCCTAATTCGGGGTTAACCTTGACTGCATTGTTGTGAAATGCTAGGGATGTTGAACATAATTCCTATGGTTTAGGGGGCAACATCATTGCACAGATGGATGCCTCATTTGCAGAGATATCTTTTGTAATAGGAATGGAGGCCAACAGCTGGGCCAACACTTGGTAGTGAGTAGATGAGATTATGACCAGGTCATACAAGCTCAACATTGTGTTCTTTTGCTTGAGTGTTTGTTTCACCTAGGTTAGTGCAGCTACAAAGACCTTGTTGTCAACCATTATGTTGGCCTTGACTTCCTCCATGTGGCTTGAGAGACAGATCTCTCACTGAGGGGACTTTGGCTTGAGTTTCTTGGCTTGCTTGGGGGCAGGGGCTCGAGTGTTTGGTTGTTGCTTGCTAGTTATGGCATTTGCTTTATTCATGGGGGTTGCGAGGCACTCATTCATCCTATTGTGTTGCCATTTGGTAGGCCTACTCGGGTTGCTAGTGGGATTGGTCCTTGAAGGAGGAGGGATTGAATGTTACCCATTGTTAGACTTCAGGTAGGTGAGGGTCCATCACGTTGTAACATCCTTATGAAAAATAGTGGTTTAGGAGTTGTTGTAGGGCTAACTTGTTGTGGCACCTTGATGATGAAATTTTTCTTAGTAGTTGTTGTTGTGTCATGCTAGTTTAACATCTTAGTGGACGATTATTATGGGACCTTGACCACAAAGGATGTTGTGGGTGCTCGAGGTGTCACTTTGATAAAAACTAGGGGCCTCTTGCTTGTGGAGGCTAAGGGGATCCTTACCTTGTTGGGAGGCACATGGATCACAAAAGGTTGTTGCATAGGATTATACTTGTCACCTATGTTGATGGAGTTTATGACATGGGGAGCATCGTATGTGTTGGATTGGCTCCCTACATCAAGCACTAGTTGGCCCCGTTCTATCATTGTTTGTAGATTATCCTGCAAAGCACATGAGAGTTTTCTGTACTGTGACCAAACATTTGGTGGTAATGACATTATTGGTCCAGCTTGAAATGTTGTGGGATTGGGGGCTTGTTTGGTATTGCTAAGGTAGGATTTCTCAGTAGTTCGCAATATCTATCATGTCATTGGTGGGCAGTTTTTGATACTCATTTGTGTTGGATTTGCTCAGCTTTGAAGAGTTTCTCCAATAGTTTAGAGGATTCCATCGATAGTGGTGTATACTTTGAGTGATCCTTGTGCTCAAAGTTGGGCCTTGGGGTGACCACTGTCGATGTAGGTAAGTTGGTGCTAGACTTGGTGGCTTTGTGAGCTAGGGCCTTGGGCTGCTTAGCTGTCAGGCCTTGAGACACAAGAATGCTCCCATAATAGAAGTAGGGAGTGATAAAGGACCTTAGTTAAAAGGGACCTTCAAGCATGAGTAACATATCTTTCTAGTCCCATAACCAATTCTTGTAACCTAGTTATTTTGTCAAAGGAGTGTGTTTTGAATTTCCATCATGTTTTTTTCTTTAATTTTATGTTTTTTATGAATTTTTGGGTGGGAACCACATCATACAAAGACTTATTTAACTTCCTGTTACTGGTCGACATGGAATGGTATGAAATCCATGAAAACACACATGCAATTAAGCAAGTAGAGAGGAACAAAGAGTATTGAATCTTCTTGAAATCACATCTTTTCAAACCTTTGAATATTTCCCAAGTTTGAAAACTACCAGGGTCACAAGCTCATTAAAGTTTTATTAATGAAAAAGGAACCTCATATTTCCAAAACTAGGAAAATCATAGAGTTGGTGGATGGGTAGGTGACAAGGACCCACTACCTATTCCATGGAAAATAGCCTTGTCTTAATCATTGATCATCAAAATTCAAAAATAGAAACCATACATTAGCAATCAAAAATATTAGGTACAAACCACCATTAACAAACAACTATAGCATCACTGTGTCTTGTTGGCAATAAAGAACTTTATTAGAAAACAAGAAAAATTCACACCAAAATAAAATAAAATATATAAGAAATTGAAAAAATATTCAAAAAAAAAACATACTAATGGTGTTGTAAAAAAATTTGGGAAAATAAAAAAGTTTAAAACAAAAATGGTATAAAAATAAAGAAAGTGTAAAACAAAAAAGTGTAAGAACAACAAAGTGTAAAACAAAAAATTGTGAAACAAAAAGGTAGAAAAAATAAAGAGCCACTTATATAGTTAGCATATATGGCCATCTCCCCCATGACTAAGTTGAAAGGAAGAGATTTGAAAGATTGAGCGAGGTCATCCAGTTGATGAGACATTGTGTGCATTAGCTTGCATGGCCTCATGGAAAGGTTTAAGTTGCCACATGTTGGCCAATTGTTTTTTGTTCAGACTTCTAGGTTTGTAAATCAACATGGCCCTAGAAGGAAAGGTTTCATAAATGATATAAGACCCTTTCAATAACATTTGAAACTTAGTTCATTGAGGTACATGTGTGGGGTTTCAATAGAGAAAGTTATCTCTAGGTTGAAATTTTACTTTTCTTATGCTAAGGTCATGGTGTTGTTTATTGAATGCTTTATGCACTCCATTCCAAGATAGGGTCACCAATCAATTTTCATGTACCATGTTAAGGTTGATCAATCTTTCTTTTTGTGCTAAGCTTAGGTCAAGTTGATCAATCTTTCTTTTTGTGCTAAGCTTAGGTCAAGTTGATCAATCTTTCTTTTTGTGCTAAGCTTAGGTGTGACTTTTTATTATTTTCTAATAAAGTTCTTTATTTCCAACAAGACACAGTGATGATATAGTTGTTTGTTAATGGTGGTTTGTACCTAATATTTTTTATTGCTAATGTACGATTTCTATTTTTGAATTTTGATGACCAATGACTGAGACAAGGTTCTTTTTCATGGAATAGGTAGTGAGTCCTTGTCATCCACCCATCCACCAACTCTATGGTTTTCCTAATTTTGGAAATATGAGGTTCCTTTTTCATTAGTAAAAATTTAATGAACTTATGACCCAGATTCAATTCTCTTTGTTCCTTCCTACTTAATTAAGTGCATGTGTGTTTCTATGGATTTCATACCGTTCCATGTCGACCAATAATAGGAAGTTGAATAAGTTTTTGTATGGTGTGGTTCCCATGCAAAAGTTCATAAAAAATATAAAATAAAAGAAAAAACATTATGGAAACTCAAAGCACACTCCTTTGACAAACTAACTAGGTTACAAAAACTAGTTATGGGACTACAAAGACATGTTACCTATGCTTGAAAGTCCCCTCTAACTAAGGCCCTTTATCACCTTCTATTTCTCTTTTCTTCTTAAATAAAGGTCAGTTCTTATCTATGGGAGCATTCTTATTTCTTAAGACCCGATGGCTAAGTAGACATAGGCCCTAGCTGACAAAGCTACCAATTCTAGCACCAACTTGCCTACATTGGCAGGGATGACCCCAAGGCCCAACTTTGAGTGCAAGGATTGCTCAAAGTATACATCACTATCAATGGAACCCTCTAAAATATTGGGGGAAACTCTTGAAATCCAAGTAAATCCAATACAAATGAGTATCATAAATTTCCTACCAATGACATGATAGGTATTGCAAACTGCTAAGGAACCCTACCTTAGCACTACCGAAAAAGCCTCCAATCCCACAACATTTCAAGCTAGAATAATATTGTCTTTACCACCAAATGTTTAGTCAAATTACAAATAATTTTCATGCTTTGCAAGATGATCTGCAAAGAATGATAGAGTGGGGCCAACTAGTGCTTGATGTAGCAAGGCAATCCAACACAAACGATGTCCCCCACATCATAAACTTCATCAGAGTAGGTGGTAAGGATCCCCTCAGCCTCCACAATCAAGAGGCCCCCATTTATTATCAAAGTTCCATCTCAAGCACCCACAAAATCCTTTGTGCTCAAGGTCCCACAACAATTTTCCACTAAGATATTAAACTAGCATGACATAACAACAACCACTAAGCAACCTTTTGTCATCAAGGTCCCACAACAAGTTGGCCCCGGAACAACTCCTAAACCATTATTTATCATAAAGGTGCTACAACATGATGGCCCCTCACCCTCCTAAAGTCTAATAGTGACCCCACTAGTAACTCAAGTAGGCCTACCAAATGGTAACATAAGAGGATGAACAACCACCTTGCAACCCCCATGAATGAAGCAAATGCCATAACTAGCAAGTAACAACCAAACACTGGGACCCCTACCCCCAAGTAGGCCAAGCAACCTAAGCACATGTCCCCTCTGCGAGAAATCTGTCTTTCAAGAAACATGAAGCAAGTAAAGGCCAACACAATGGCCGACAACAAGGACTTTGTAGCTACACTAACCCAGGTGAAGCAAACACGCAAGTAAAAGAACACAATGTTAAGCTTGTACAACCTAGTCATGACCTCATCTACCCACTACGAAACATTGTGCTAGATGTTGGCCTTCATTCCTATTACGGAGGACATCCATTCAGATGAGGCATCCATCCTTGCAACAATGTTGCCCCATGCACCACTAGAATTAGGTTCAACATCCTTAGCATTTCACGACGATGTAGTCAAGGTCAATTCTGAATGAGGGAAGGTCACTATAGCTCCATCTTCAATTAGCATACATGTTGGGAAATCCACCATCTATATAGTGCATGTCAATGATGGTGTAACAACAAACATAGTCCTATACTCAATCATTGATAAGTAGGCCTAACAAACGAAATTAGGCCAACCCAAATCATGTGTCTAAAATCCTTTAATGGATCATGCATCACCATTAGGAATACTTAGCCTTCGTAGTAGGAGAGAAATTCTCCACAAGTGTAGATTTCATTGTCATAAAGGAGATGTCAATCTTTAACCTAATCCTAGGTAAGCCTTGGATAGCCCAACTACAGGTTGTCTCCTCTCCAATCCACCAAGAAGTCCACCCTCCATATAAAGGTGGTTAAGTTATCATCCATGATGATAATGCCTCCTCTCCAACTATCCAGAACATAGACATGGAGCAAGTGTCAGAGGTGGAGTTTCTTGGTTGTACACCTAAAACAACCAACACAATGCCTAAGGCTAACACACCCAAACAAGTGGTTGAAGCCAATAGCCTCCTAGAGGATCTTAATCCTTGTAGACCCCTTAATCAATGCCTAGTTAAGAAGAAACTACCTAACGAAGACTTTGTGTTCTTACCCCTTTCCTTCATGGGCCTTGCATTTTTCGTTTTTGCTTGCATTGCATTTGTTCATGCATTTACATTTCACCTAGTTACCTAGTTTACACACCCCTTTGCTTTATTTACACATTTCTACTTTGTTTACGTATCCATCCACTTAGCTTATGTATTGCATTTGAAAAACATCAAAAAATACATAAAATTTAAAAAAATCATAAAACTACAAACACACATGACTAGAAAAAGCCTTAAATTAGCCCACAGCCTAGAACAACCTAAAACTATCACTTTTTGCATTACTTTCATTTCATTTGTGCATTTTAACTCTATTTATGATAGGTGTTGCTTGATGTTGTTTCTCTAATTTATCTTTTTAGGATCTTGCTTGCACACAACATGACTATCAATCCAACATCACACCTCACACAAGTAAGGTAAGGACTCATTTTCCATGATGTAGAAAATTGGTGTAGATCATCCTTGGGTCATGATGTTAAACTAACACAACATCCACCATCCACTACAACATTAAACTAGCATCCAATAGTCTTCTAGGACTATAAACTAGCACACCACAGTTTGCTAGGATCTTAAACTAGGTTCATGCGCTTGTAACATCATTACCTTCCACCATTCTACTGATCTTTTGGAGCACTTGCAACATCATCACCTTGGAACTTTCACTAGCTTCTTGAGCATTTGCAATTGGTGTAGCATTTAATGCATTTGCAGCATCTTCACATCTAGCACTTGCAACATCTTCACATCTAGAACTTGCACTTACATTTCACATTTTGTGATTTTCTTGTCTTCTCGAAGTTGTGTTTGCAGGATGAAACCTTAAAGGCGGTCATGTAGAGATGCATCTCATTACAATAGCAAGTCATCACATTGCTTCGATGTGCATGATTAGACTAGTTAAGCCACTCAAGAGTGCACATCCCCCTCATCCTATTACAACATACACACATCCACTCCTTCATTCCAATATTCTTTCATCCCCTACATACTCACAATTGCACATCCCTCTGATGCATATGCATTGTGATGTATATGTCATTCTCATAACGTCAACCGTAGATCCCATGGTCGACATAACGCAACTCATCCCATGGGGAGCATCTATTAGCTAATCAAGGTTCAAGTGTATGTAATGTACCTCATCCCTAGGAGGAAACACTTGTCCTATAGACATGATGTGGTTGCATCAAAGTCCATCTTGTGGCATGCAGTCCACTTGATGGTCCACATCTTATATCTAGCATTTTGTTGTAAGTTGAACCCAATGGAGGTTTTCCTGATAGGAAAGCAAAGAAGAAGAAATGAAAAAGAAAAAAAATGCAACAAAAAAAAGGAAAGAAAGGTAAGAAGCACATCCCCAAGCAATTTACAAGCACTATAGTTTTGCAATCGGCCTAGCCTTAGATTGACTTTGACTTGCTCATAAGCACTCCGATGAGAGGTCAACATTTCAAGGGAAAGCCACTTCATGCCATGCTCACTATCAACCATGTTGAATTTTCATCTTGCATTAGGATACACTATCTGGATTTTATTTCCTCTACTTCTATTTCATCTTCCTAGCACATTACCTACACACTTTGCCCCAGCATACCCTTATCCACAACACTCTTGAGCATGGTGAAATGACACCTGATCAGGTACTGATGAGTGATGTTGATGTCACATCCACTCTAGCATTTTGCAATTCTTTGTCAACATCTCTCAAGCCACTCCCTTAAACATGAACAAAGAGATGCCATTGAAATACCACAAAATTTCAGGTCTCAACATCTCTACTGCAAATTTGGCTAAGTGTCAAAATGGTGGCACTTTGCCCAAATTTTTATAAGTGTTGAGTATAGTCAACTCCAACTACTATATTTGCAAAATTTTTCTAAGTGTCAAAATGATGGCACTTCTCGCAAATTTGTCTAAGTGTCAAAACTTGGCAAATTTTTCTAAGCGTTGGTGCTATGCTCCCTAGCATAACTAGCATAGCATGCATCGAGATCTATTTTGCAAAATTCTCTAAGTATCAATAGCAGTTGCATAAAAATTTTTCTAAGTGTTTTGCTATGCTCTCACTCTACCTACTACACTCTAGAGTGTGGGCAGCATAGCATGCGTTTTAGTGGAAAGTTTTGCCTAAGTGTTAAGCTAGAAGTTGTCAATCTAACTCAGCATGGAAGAGGTATTTGGTAGATTTTCTAACTCCTAAGGCTACCCCTCCTACTACACTTTAGAGCGTAGCCAACGTCTTGTGTCTCATGCATAACATGGGATCAGCATAGCAACCAGCATCCCGTGTCTCACACGTAATACTAGATGAGCATAACAACCTGTGTTCCATGTCTCGCACATAACACAAGATGAGCATAGTGGTTAGAGTTAAAAAACTTATGAAATTTTTTTGTTCACCTCTAGACTTAGAAAATTCTCTAAATATTTCTTATGGTCCCACCTCTAGACTTAGAACATTACATGGCACACCACAATGACCAACCTGGCAGGCATAGTTCATCATAGAGAGCACCAAACTTCATAGCCTAATACCACTAAGACTGTAACTATGCTCCCACTACACCTGTTGTACACTGTGTACCTTTTAAGACCCTTGTGAACTTAACTACGCTCCCATTTGGGGTGGTTTTCCATCTCTCTCTTCCATTTCTAGCATGTTTTGGCATTTTTCTTACATCCTTTCATGTTTTTTCACACATTGTCAAGTTGTATTATGCTTGGGCAGTAGTCCTCATACATTGACACTCTTGTTTCAATCAAAACCCTTAGCTACACTGATCCCCATTCTATGGATATGCTCTACACTTAGCAAGTACCACTTTGACACTTAGCACTATTTCACGTTATTTACACTTGCATTTCAGGTAACCATGCCACCTCCCAGTTATACCCACCACCTTGGTTGTAATCAAAAAAGTACCTATTTAATTGAAAAAACTATTTAAGGTCCTCTACCTC
>MNCI01014458.1:0-11796 GCA_015680685.1 Gnetum montanum
TAGTCTTCAAATTTTGTAATGAAGA
Organism: Gnetum montanum; assembly: GCA_015680685.1. Classification (NCBI taxonomy): domain Eukaryota; kingdom Viridiplantae; phylum Streptophyta; class Gnetopsida; order Gnetales; family Gnetaceae; genus Gnetum; species Gnetum montanum. The sequence goes on from MNCI01014458.1 coordinate 26, forward strand.
TCCATTCATGAGTTACTTTTACTTCATAGAGATGCATCCTTGAATCTTGTCAATTTATGCAATAAATTTCTATTAGAATCCATGTGAAACATCTTTGATAAAATAGTAGACGTCTTCTAATAAACTTTTACCTCCTAAGATAGACGTCTACTATCAAAATGAGAGATCTTGAATGTAGTTGAGACAGCTACCTATTAGAGTAGATATCTATCTTTCTAGGGCCAAAAATAAAGATGCTCTTCTTAAGGTTTGAAACCTCTAAAGATCTTCAAACAAGTTTCCATAGCCCCCAAAACCTCCTAGATTTTTCAAAATAAGTAAAAAACACTTGGTGAAATAGCTTGAAATCGTCAACAAAAAATCATGACAAGAACATGGACAGAAACATCACACATACATTGAGAATTACACAAGGGATTGGGTAGTGTCTCCATAAATTTGGAGTGCCATATCAAGATCAAGTTTGAAGACTTTTGAAAGAAATCCATTATTAGTATCTTACGATAAGCATAAATAGTTCATTTGATCAAGGAATTCCTTTTAAAATGTTGTTTTACTTAGAACAAACATGAAGTTCATAAAAAATACTAATTTAAATGCTTCAATTATCATACATAATTTTTTAAAAATAATTGTGCTTTAAGAAATAAAAAATGTGATATCATAGCTTAATTAAGAGTATAGAACACAAGACATGTATGTTTAAACAACAATGAACATTTAACAACAAGATTTTGGTGAATTATAATCAAGAACTTTAAACCAATTTAAACCAATAGATTCTAGTTAAGAATCCGAAACATTATTTATCAATAAATAATTTAAAAGTAGCATAAACAAGTTGTTATAGCATATTATGATTGAATAACCTGCAAGGTCAAGTGGAAATTTCTTTGGATTTTCAAAGATTTCCAATAGCTTTCATTCAACCATAAAAATCAACTAATCTATTCTAATTTCATCAAGTTGAGGAATAATGATTATAACTATACTTAGAGTTACTTAACTTGCTTGCTAATGGAGATTTGAACTGAGGGTCTTCTTTCGAAGTTCCTCCTTTCATACCAAAATTCTTTTATTTCTAATGTCTTTCTCCCTTTCAAAAAACTATTGAGAGTTCTTTCACTTCCTTATTTTTTCTTGATTCTTCACACCATATTTTTCTATTTATCCTTTTTGATTTTTCCTCTATTCCTTTTTGCCTTGTAAGATTTCCCTTCTAACTGCATTTAGGTAAGACCAAGAAGTCTTTTGATACAAATAGGTGTTCATGTGATAATATTATAAATTTCACTCCCATTTGTTATGCCCAAATTTATTACAATAATAACACCTAACCTTCCTATTCTGATTAAAGTGATCAAACCTTGTAGCCACTCTTGGTTGTAATGTAGTTTCTGTTAACACTTCAATATTTGAAGAAGACTTTTGTTGAGATGGAGTTTGTGTAGATGATTCCTCTTATGCACAACATCCCAGACCACTTTTATCATGTGGACTTATTCCTTATCTTAGAATGATGTGGAGGGATTATTTTACTTTGAACAACCTCTCATTTACAAGTTTAGCATTTACAAGTTCTTCCTTAATCTACTCATAGGACACAGTTACCTTTTAATTCTCATCCTTCAGGTCTAAGGTTTCTTTTGTGAGATCTAAAATTTTCATATTTAATAAATAGATATCTTGATCATTATTTTTTAATTACTTATTAAACTTTATACAAATATTTTGAAAAGATAGAAGCTATTTACACAAGAGATCATACCTTTCTTCATCAGTTTCCATTTCATCATCATCATCAGATAAGCTAGTATCATCATCTATGAGAGTCATACAAATAAGATGTGAATATTTTGAAGTGTCATCCACCTCTTATTCACTTTAGTATTCATCATCCTAGCTAGTGTAGATATTTTGTTCCTCCTTATCTTCTTGAGATGTTTCCTCTTTGTTATCCCAACTTGTATAGGTGGTACTTCTTCTCCTTTCTTCATTATATTCTTTCCCTTGAAACCTGTAAGTATTGGGGGCACCCAAAGGTCATATGGCCTCTTGTACTGCATATCCAAAATTCCATAGAAAAGATATCAAAATTTGAAAATTTACATTAATTAAATCTATTATTAATTTTTCTATTCAAAATGTTATTGATGAGTTAAGTATATCCATCCAAGATTAATGTCCAAACTAAGAATCTTACGTACCTATATAATTTTTGCATTTGAGTCTTCTAGCATGTAAAGGTGACCCCCTTAAATAGTGGTAACTTAATGTATGATCCTTTTGGCATCATTCACTCTTAAGTTATTATGCTCAAAATTGGATGTACTAGGGTCCGATACCACTTGAGGATCAAGAACTTAGATGGGGGATTGCATAAGTTTTTCAAAATTAAAATTTTACCAACATATGAACACACTAAAGTTTACATGGTTCCCCAACTTGGGTACCTCTACACTTGAATGGTAGCATCCATGCACACCTCTTAAGTTTGTTTCTTGAAAGATATGGTTTGAAGGGCACCAAAACCTTTACAAGATTTGAGCTCTGCTATAGAGTGTTTTCTTGTTGTGCAATCTCTCAATCCAATAAGGTCCCAACAAGCTCAAAATGTGGCTTTAAGGATATTAAAACCTTTACAAAATTGAGCTTCACTCTGAAGTGATTTGTCACTACAAGACCACTTAATCTTGCAAGATCCCAACAAGATCAATATGGATGCCTTCTCACAAGAAGCATATCCACTCTATAGGGAAATAAGAAAAATAAGTGATACAAGGAAGGAATGTAACTACAATTACAGCTTGTTATCATTGAATCTCAATTCAATATATATTCAACATACAACCAAGAAAATTATGTAATAATGAAGGACAAGAGTACAAGAGGATAGATATGACAATGATTTCTTTGATGTTGAAAACACTTGTACAATTCCCAAGAATTTGATATCTTCTTATAGCTTCAAAGTTTCTAAAAATGATTTAGAATTCATGCCATGGATATCCAATAGCTAGTGTAGATGTCTCCTTTGAAGTTGGGACATCTACTTGAGATCTATCTTAATTTTGGAGAGACATATCATTCTAAAGTGGGACATATTTATAGAGATGTCTTTAGGGAGATGTGTTCTTTTAGATGGAGATATCTACTATTTCTTAGAGACGTCTTCTTATGATTTATTTCTTCTTGGCATAGATGTCTACTATTTCTTGGAGAAGTCTCCTCAACTCTTGAACTCTGGTTCTTGAGGATTTCTCTTGTTACTTTGGCTTCTTCTTGATCCTTGGAGCATATTCATTTGGATTGTAGTCTTTGGTTTCACTTCATATTCATTCATGTTCTCATGTTGGCTCATTGGATTTTTTCATTGTTAATTTGTTGTATATCTCATTTTCCTTGAATCCCTAGTCCTAATGTGGAGTCCTTGTTCATGTCCTATAAACACATCATCCACAACAAACATTTTTTCCCCATTTTTCTTAATTTTTTGACATACAAAAAGGTCAACACTTTCCAATCTATCAAAAATCATGATAATTTTAGTAGTGCAACTTTGAGAGATGATAAGTCAAAAGTTGTTAATTTCTTGATGCTAAAATTTTAAATATCATTCCCAAAGATATTATCTTTTGAATCAATATAATATCATATCAAATCATTATATGATAAGGGAGAAATAATCTAATCATTGGCTATCATTCATTCTAGTAAACATTTAGGATTTATAAAATTCGCCAAATTATAGAGCTAATTTCTTTGAAATCAAAAAAGATATTAAACCAAAAATTTTTTTCTACATGTATCCACCTATTCTAGAATTTTAAAAAATATTATGGAATGATTGAGATATGATTGAAATAGTGAATGTACCTAATTATAACTATTCAACTTTCAAAATTGAGTAAATAATAATGAATGATGTTGATGAATGTTGATAATATAATAAATTAATGAAAGATTGATGAATTGATGAAATAGTCAAATTCTTCTTGAAATTACATTGATGATTCCATGATACAAATTTCTAAGACATGCCTTGGATATATATATATATATATATTTGGGCCAAAATAATATTATAACTTCCTATCAATTTAGAAATTTTCTATTTTTTATTAAAATATAATCTTATTATATAATGAAAATAAAAAATTATTTTCTTCTACTCTAAAAGAACTAATAGTTCAATAGTGATCCATCCATAAGGAGAAAAACTATCACCAATTCCTTGAGATTGATTTCTTTGAGTTCAAGGAGATGCTGTAGTAGATGAGCTTCTATGAATACATAACCTAATCCTTCACATGGTACCATGACAAGGTAGAGGAATTCTTCTATAAGCTTGTAGATAATGGTTCCATGACCTATTGTTGATGGATTTTATGTGCCTATTTCCACATGGGCAATATCAAGGGTTAAAGGATTTTCAAATGAATTAGTGAACTTGTGGCCATGGACCTAGAAGATTGAAGGCTAGCTTAGGTTGAAAGTCCTACTTGAGACCTTTGAGATGCACAAGGCTAAGGTAAAGATGTTTAAGCTTCCTCTAGTCCAAAATGTCATGTAAAACCATTGGATATCTTTGCTCAAGGGGTAAAGATTATGGCTATGACAAGGGGGAAAGTGATCCATTAATATCTTATATTTTTTCTATACGTTCTTGATTTAGAAAATTAAATATGTTGCCAAAGGTAAAAGGGAGGTTTATGTCTTTCTAAGAATAATCCAAAAACTCTATAAATTGGTAGGCATAGTCAATTATATGGGAAGACATGTTATAATAGCAAGAATGGTAGACTAGGAGAATGTGATGATGGTTGTTTTAAGATAATGCCTTAAGATCATTGGAGAAATACCTAATTCAAAGGGTGAGATGCCTTCCAAAGAGGTATCTTGCATATGATCTTAAGAACAACTCTATTAGTGCCACATAAGAGCATCAACTACACCTTGAGCATCTCAACAAATGCAGATGCAATGATTTAGTAGATTTGTTTTCTAATCTTCTAGTTTTAGCATTAGGAAAAGCTAGGAGCCTCTTCCTAGTGGTGATTCTTAGATTTTATGTACATCGAATGTGAGGGCTATACTACCCATAGTTCATGTTGAAGGTTTAGAAGACCTTGGTAGAAATTTTTTGTTGATGATGGAAGCCATTATAGGTGGTAAGCCAATAAGGAAGGATCTCTTCCAGTTTCCTCTTTCATTGCTAGATTATCCACCCATAGCTTATCTTGACATTCCCATTTAGTCTTAAACTCATGTAACTCCAAAAAATATTTACTTATCACATCCATCAAGGCGTAGCAGGTAGCTAATGTCCTTCAAGTACCCTTGATCAATTTGTAACTAGCTACTAGGTGGAATAAAAGTAGAGAGTTAATCTTGATGCCAAATTTCTATTGATAAACATCAAAAATACCATGGATATTGAAATAGTTAAGTTATGAGCTAAATTGGAGACCATTGATGCTAATAAAATATTCTATCTATAGGAGTTACAGAGAAGCCAAGTCAAGGTATGATAGTAGCATGAATAATTAGAACATAACATACTATTGGTACTTGAACCTTCCATAATTCCTTTAGAGGTGCTAATTAAGAAACTATAGGGTGACTTATTCTAGGCATACAAGGTTGATGAATAAGCCATGTTAATGAAAGAAAAATTGGAGTAACAAATTAGAATGTTGAAGCATCAGTTTCAAGAATGGGAAAGAATGAGTTAAGAAAAGAAGAAATAGGTAATCTTTATTTTCCAATAGGTATGAAGCTTGGAAGATGAAAGTCAAATCATGGACTAACACTAGAACTTGTAGTATGAGTTGATAAACAAGACTACGAGGGAAAATGATAAGCTTATAAAAATTCATCTAATCAAGTAAGAGACTTGGGATGTTAAGGTATGTTGATTTCAAAAACTTCTAGTTTTGCTAAATGAATATGTAATTAGGGAAAGGTCTAAGGTGAAGAAGAAATTCAAAATTTTACATATCAAACTTAGATAGATGGTAGTAAGTGAACCAAATTTGCCTAAGAAGATGGACCTATTGGAAAACATGTACATCCTTCATCATGAAGCAACTATCACTATCCTTGAAAGAAGATGTAGGAAAGTTAAAGAGGATATGCAAGTGGAATGAATGAGGTATCTTTATGTATTCAAAAATTTTGTAATTCAACCATGCACTAGGCTAGAAGAGAAACTTCATTGAGTGGAAATAGAGTTAGCTCTACTCAAATATGAGCTCTTGCAAGCAAGAAGGAGTCATGAGTAGTTCTAGGTAGATGTTGAGGAATGTCAAAAAGCATTCCTACGAGATCAAGGATTGATGCATGAGTAGAACCGATAGCTCTGAACAAGGGTAATGAACTTGGAAGCATAACTTTAGAGATTTCATATGTTCACACCCAGCTCTTTAAGCTTCTTTGTATACCAAGTAGGCACGACACATCAATGGATTTATTTTTTTTAGAGTGCTACTTTTCTTATGTAGTTAGGAACTATTTGGTCAATGCAGTTTCTAGTTGTTATGCTGGGAGTAAAGATTATTATTTTTTCCTTATTTCTACTATTAATACCTTAAACATTAAAACACCAAAAATATTTTAACATATTAAAATCATAAAAATATTTATTTCTTTCTCATTTTTATAAGTTTTTATGATTTAACCTTACCTAAGGAGGTCACAATTATATAGCATGGTATTGGATCATCCAAGTTGTAACTAAGGGCCATTTTATTTGCATTTCATGTATGGTGTTACACTTGTCCCTTTGAGAAATTTTAGCATTAGCATTACACCTCTCCACAAATGGGATTGCAATGCATGTGTATTTATTATTCATTTATAATAAGTATAGAATCTATAAAAATTATAAAACATAAAATTATAAATATATTCTCTATCTCTCTCACTATAGTAACATGGGTTATAACTATATCGTATGTATTATAATATCTTTTATTGTTTCTTAAACATAATGATATACACAAATGTTCTTAGGAATTCACTCAACATTGTCCTTGAAGCTTATGACTAGATTGCATTGTGATTTGTATGATAAATCCCATTGGTATAGGACTAGTGGGATGCCTATTAAATATTTATTAAATTTATGAGTCATGAAATCTAAAAACATTTCTCCAACTCAACTTGAAGATCCCATGATATTTTTTTGAGTTTTCCTCCACTATTTTGTCCATTTATAGAATTGGAACATGAGATTTCAGAATTTTCTCTGCTTTTTTGGGTCCTCTTTGATCTTCCTAGATCATCTCACTATTAACCTTTACTGGAAGGAGGGATGTTTCAGATATGCCTAAGCTGTCTCCACTAGAGTTGGGACATCTTAGTCAAGATGTCTCATAGAATTCTAAGATGTCTCACTCGATCATGAGATGTCTTTTCTAAGATGATTGGTTTTTACCCAAGATAACTCCCTTGAATCTAGGGCATCTTCTATAAGCTTAAGTCTCATCCAAGATATCTCTTGACTTCTAAGACATTTCTTCAGAGCTTGAAAACCTAAAAAATCACTATAGGAAAAAATAGAAGGAAATTAGAAGATATGATCATACACCAACTCTCCCATCATCCAAAAGGTAAAATCATGTGAATAAGGAAGTAGGGGCTGAAGTGATCCCCCATGTATGTAGTTTGGTCTCATGAATCCATACAACATCATCAATGGATTAATCCTTGCGATGGATTAAGTACTTATGCCTATTTAGTTCATAAGTTCTTGAAACTTTTCTTCACTTAAGTATGATTACCTTTCTTTCCATTAAAGGCTTGGACTAATCAATAGCCCATTTCAACTCATCATTACTATCTTGTATGGTTTCCTCATCAACCTATCCATGATAGTCATAATATTTATAACATTAAACATAGAAGATATACTAACATTATTGGGTAGGTCAATATTAAAAGCATTATTAATAATCTTGGCCTTAATTTTTAAAAGATCCATTTTCTTGTATTTCAAATTAGAGAAGTTGATAACTCTCAATATCATCTTTTTCAAGTGAAATCATACCAAGTCATCAATAACCAAATTTAGCTTCTAGTTGTCCTCATTTCTCTTAAGGACTCTTTCTTTAGTCTTCTTCTCAAGATTTTATTTTACTTTTTTCATGGAGATCCCCCATCTCTTGCACAAAATTAGTACTAAGTTAAGCTTCACATAAAAGCTCCTTAAATTGTCCACCATCTTTGGAAAAAAATTATAATTTACCTCAAATAGAATTTTTTCAATAGAAACATGAAAAGTATTATTATGAGAAAATTTAGCATGACACAACATGTAATCCAACTTATTTGGCTATCCATCATATAGACACCTCAAAATATTCAACATGGATTTATTTAGTACCTTTGGTTGTTTATCATATTATGAATGATATTCACTAGAAAGATTTAGTTTTGTTGTTAAAATTTTCCAAAGGTACCTTAAAAAATGACTTGTAAACTTGGAGTGTTTATCACTAACAATGTTCAAAGGAATACCATTCAACTTCACAACATGTTAGAAAAAACATATTTACCACCTTAAATACATAGCTTATCCTTTTACATGAAATAAAGTGGGCCATCTTAAAAAACTATTACACCATAACAAAAATTACATCATTTCCACTCTTAGTCTTTGGAATAGCATTCACAAAGTTCATTGACATACTTTCTTATAAGGATTAGCAAAGGTATATAATGTCCAAATACTCCTTCATGAATTTTGAAACTTTGGTTGTTATACTAGGTTAAAAATAGTCCCTACCCACAATTTTCAATGTTTTATCCTTGCTCATGTGACCTTCCATACGACTACAATGCTTTTCAAGTAAAACCTTTTTTCTCTAAAATCACATTTAGAAATACATACCTTCTTGTTCTTGAGTAGATGTTCATCTAGAATATGATAGTTTCTTTAATGGTCTATCCTACTTAATAATGGATCCTTTAGGATTTTTCAAGCATACCCAAAATCATAATTATGTTCATAACAATTAGTAAAAGCATCCATACCTTTCACATGGGATACACTAAAATTTACCATGTGCATGCTAGACAATGCATTATACACCACATTAGCTTTTCTACATTTGTATTTCAACATAAAACTAAACTCTCGTAATTATGTAATTCACTCCATATTCTTTACACTCAAATTTTTTTCAGAGTTTAGAAATTGTAATGCTTTGTGGTCCATCATCAAAGTAAATTTCTTGGATAATAAGTAATGCTTATAATGCTTAATTGCTTAAAGAATAGTGTACAACACCTTTTCATCTACGCTATATTTTTTTCTTGACTCATTCAAATTTTCATAAAATAAAATAATAGGCCTAGCTTCTTGTGAAATTACCCCACCAATGGTGAGTCCACTTGCATCCACATACACTTGAAAAAGCTCTAGAAAACCTAGAATTATAGGAATTAATTTACTAGAAATATTTTCTTTTAACAAGTCAAAGCTCTTTAGGTTTCATTATCCTATTTAAAATCTTTCGGTCTCTTCAAAAAAACAAACATAGGCCAAGAAATACCACTGAAATTTTTGATGAACCTTTGATAAAAACCTACTAAACTAATAAATGATGTTGTCTCCCCAATATTCTTAGAAGTTGGTCAATTTCTAATAGTCCTCACCTTTGTGGGTTCCATCCAATTTTTTCTAGAAACTAGATGCCATAAATATGTGATTTTCCTCTTGAAGCAATGAATTTCCTTCACATTGATCACCAAATTTGACTTCTCTAATTTAAGACACATAATTTTCAAGTAATTCAAGTTATCTTCCTCATTAGAGCTATATACCAAAATATCATTAAAAAAGATAATAAAACAGTTACCAATCAAGTCCTTTAATACCTCATGCATCAATGTCATGAATGTATCAAGTACATTTGTGAGCCCAAATGGCATCACCGACCACTCAAATGATCCATCCAATGCTTTGAAAGTTGTGTTTCATTCATCACCAGGTATGATTGTAATTCGATGATTACCATTCTTCAAATCAATCTTGCTAAAAGTCTTAATATTTGTAAGGACATCAACGATATCATCCATTTTTTGAATAGATAATCTGTGCCTCACTACTATCCTATTCAATTCCTTAAATTCAATACATATCCTTCCTTCATCATTGTTCTTCTTTGGCACTAGCACTATTGGAACTATACAAGTTAAAATGAATTCCCTTATGAAGTCATTTGCAAGAAAGTCCTTAACTTTTCTTTGCAATTCTTCCTATTGATTTGGTTTCATCTAGTGTGCTATCTCACTTGGAATGATATCATGAATAATGAAATTAGTTTGATATTATACATTCCATCTAATTCCCCCTTAAATACCTTGGAAAGTTGCTTCAAGCCTATCATACATGTAGAACTTTCAATGTGCACATCATCATCATTAGAAGAAACTATTGATATAACAAAAAAATCAAAACTAGCCTCATCATGTTTCTTAATATATTTTCACTCTCATAGAAGGATTAAGGAAGCATTTAGTGAGCCTAGCTATCTTACATGTCCAATTATCATAGGAATAAACTCATGAATTTCATTAGGTCTTGCTACACTTTACATATTTCTTGCTTCATTAAATTAAGGATCAATTGTAAAAATTTCAAGGTTTGCTAAGAATTACATCACCATAATTAATTGGAAGCACATCATACTTTACAACATCATAAAACATGTTAATTTTAAATTTCAAATTACATTATTCTTTCACCTCTTGAGAGAAATCTCTAGACAAGAAATACACCTTGTAGGGTTTTGGATAGTGAATAGTTACCAAATCCAATCTAGAAAGCACTCTATAAGAGACAACATTTTTTTGTGCTTCCTTTGTTAATTAAAACATAAATCCATTCCCAATTAAGAAAACATCTATCTTGAATCTAAAATAATAATTTTCTAGTAGTATGATCTCCTTTATTCACAATCCTCATGAATGCATAAGAATTTAATTTAGAAACTATCTTAATCTTAGGAGTATTAAGATTACCTCTTCAAAGATCTTAGTTTGATGTCTTCTTCACCTTTATGATTTGTACATTTTTACCCATGGATACCTTGTGAAATGGACATTCTCATTGCTTTTATCTCCATTTTTCAAATTTAAAGCATTGAATCTTGAATGAATTGTTGCCTTGATCCTTGACTTTCTTGCGTTGGTCCTTCATGACTTTTCCCTTCTCATTATCTTTCTCTCTCTTCTTATCATAATTTCCATCTTTGTATTAAAATTTGAACTTGGATCCCTTTTCTGATTTTGATTCTTTATCCTTTCCATTAGAAGTTTGTTTGCTCCTATCTCCAAATTTTCTTAGTTTCTTTCCTGCTTTGAGTGCCAAATCATAAGTCTTATTAAGAGTTTATGGCTCATAGAATATAACTCCTATTGATATGTCATTTTTAGACATCCTAAAATGACTAAAGTCTATTTATACTCTTTCCACTTTACCTTAGCTAGATAGAATAGATCATAAATTTTGATGTAATATTCTTTGACATATTTCTCAACTTTCCTTAGAGATTTCGACTTCATTATAGTTTCTTACCTTTGATGAGACTATTTAAATTTTCTTCTCAACTTGTATTTTATTAGATTCTAATCTCTAATGGGTTTTTCATTTTGTCTATCATAACCTTATAACTCATTTTCCCATCAAGTAGAAGACATGCCTTCTAATCTAGATTTATCAATAGATACTCTTAAATGATTTGGTACCTCTTCCAACTCACAAT
>MNCI01014459.1:5334-39021 GCA_015680685.1 Gnetum montanum
TTGATTTACCTTGGTTATGGTCAACTTAGAATTCTACCCTACATGGGACCAAGAAGCAAATGTTGTTGATATTTTTGAGGAGCCTACAAGGTAGGATTTCTTGACAAAAGCTGGTGTAGTTGAGGTATCATTTTTGGAAGTGAATAAGTACCTACTTGAGCACCTTGAGAGTAGGGATTAAACAAAAATTCCATTTATTACTACATTGGAGTGGGAAAGCTCCATGTAGCAAAACCCTAAGGATTTGGAGTTTTCCATTACTAGTACTACTACATGGGTTGTGGGTACACACCTCCAAGATAGTACACTTGACCAAAGTATGGTGTATCCCTTATTTACCTCTTGATCAACTTAGGATTCAAGAGCATTCCATTTCACTAATCATGTAGACCATGTCTAGGAAACATTATGAGTTATGAAAATCCATGCAATACTCATAGAGATCCTCATCACTGAAGGATTAGAAAGCCTCATTTGAATCTTTTTTTATGCTCTTACAGTAAGAGAGCTTTCCCTTACCCTTTTCATAATACGTCTTTCTACATCCAATAGGTATAATTTCTTTATCTATAGCTTTGATCATCCTATCATTAATATCTTTAATGATGATGATCATCTTCTCATCCATCACATCCCAAACTTGATTTACCTAGTGCAAGGCCTTGTTGGTTCTGACTTAGTCTCATACCAAGACCTCAATAGTAGTAGTTGGGTTGTACTTTCAATGATATTAACCCCCTTTCTACACATGGGATTGCAATTGTACTCCTCAGATAACTATCATTTCCACCATTTACCTTCCATGCCAACTATTGTATCTAGGAGCACCTTGATTTAAGCCATAAAATTTTTGTACATTTGGCCCATCATGTACATATCCACTGACTTCCTTATTTTGTGGCTCAAGTCTTACATGATATGTATTAGCTATTATCTTTAGCTAAAATCATAATTCAGATAGTGATGAGTTAGTTTCAAGTAACTTTCCATGATAATTTTTAACAATTCATGGACTCCTCACCTTCATCCATATATCTCATTTTGGATGTTTAAAATGTGGGCATAGGTTTGGAATTTCATGTAGAAAATTTTAACCATATCTACCTATCTCTAAATTAATTTAGGTGGTAAGGATATATACTATTCTTTTGCTTACCTAATGAAGGTGCAAGATAATAACTACAAATTCTACTAATCACTAATAATCCCTTACAAATAACAAGCATTATTAAATGCTTGCATGTGGAGTTGGGAATCATTGCTAGTATATCCTCTATATATTGGGACATTAGCCATGTTGATTCATATAATCTTAGTATCATGAACATGCTCTAGTAAAATGTAAATAACTTCATTAAGCTTAGTATGATCATCTTAGTCAAACAAGAAAGAATCATCATCACCAACTAGTCCTAACAATTAAATATGTTTGAACTTAGGGAGAAGATCATTCTAATGGGTTTTGGCTGCATTTGTATTAAGAGTTTCTAACCATGGACATTTATGATAGATCAATCCTTTAACTATAATATTTTTTCCCTATTTTACTCCTTTCAATATTCAAAAATAACAAAAGCCTTTTCTCATGTTGGCACATTTCCTGAGGTCTTTAATGGGATTTTAGCTTTATCAACCATCTCGTTCATGTTTAAAGTTTGCACATAACACTAAGAAACAAACACATGCATTGCAATCCCTCTTGGAGATAGTTGCAATGGTCTTGTTGCAATTCCTCTTAGGGACAAGTGCAACACCACGTACAAAATGTAATAAAATGACTCTTATTCATAATCTTGATGATCCAACACCATGACATATAGTCAAAAAATTAATTAAACAAAAATTAAATAAGTATTTTTAGCATTTTAATGTTTAAGGCATCAATGATGTAATAAGGAAAAACCATGATATTTATTCACCATACAAGCACTAGACTCCACATCCATCAAACAATTCCAAGCTCTATAAGTAAGGTAGCACTCTAACAGAGTCTAGCCACACTTATGAAAGTGACAACTCAAAACACACAAGGAAAAGAATTAACTTACCTATGAGAGGAAGAACATTTTATACAGACTAGATGTCATAGGCTACAAGGAATGGAAATTATGCAAAGAAAATGACTAAGATGTGTACATGGGCTCATTTTAGGTATTTATAATTTTTTGGATGGAAATGAAAAAGATTCACTAGTGCCTAGGGATCAACAAAGTCCTGTCAATGTAACTTGAGCTAATTCCAATCACACTAAAGCCAAAGAAATACAAACCAAGCTTGGCAGGGGATGCACCAACATTCTTGCACTAACAAAGGATAGATGGCATAACCCTCCAAATCACACTTTGCATTAACAAGTTCTAAATGAATGCTATAACCCATGGTAGCATGTTAGAAAGATCATAGGACATCTAAATGAATCCAAAATCATCATAAGGATCTTGGAATATGCACACAATCTTAAATTTGTATACAAGAGACAAGCATGCATCTTAGGGAACCAAGAACATCAATCGAATACATTAGACTACAAACACAGTGCACATGAAATACTTCATAAATCTAAATCTTATAATTAAGATACAAATTGCTATAGATGCCTCATCATTTCTTCACAACTAGATCAAGCTAGTTCCATAACTTTAATACTTAAGACACAAAGACTAGAACTAGACACACACACACACACACACACACATACATTGACATAAGAAACATTACAAAATCACCATATGAATACGAGGGCCTAGGGTATGATGGCTAATAAGAAGAGTCCAGTGGCATGTTTGCAAGCTAAATGTGTCTTAAGCTTGATGAAATAATCTTTGATAATTCTTTTGGCTTATATTTAGTTTCGAATTATCATACATTTCCCCTACTTGTAATTCAGATAGGTAATCCTTTAACGTCCAAATCTTTCTCTGGAAAGAGGCTCTTAAGCTCTAGATTGGATGGATACTCTTTGAGTAGAATTGAATGGTGTTGTATTCATGGGACTTAGAAATGCACTAACCTAAACATTTAAAATTGCAATAATGCTAAAAATGTTAACATAGGTTTGAAATTTTGTGTAGAAAATTTTAACCATATGTGCTCATCTTTGAATTGATTTAGATGGTAAGGATTTGTATAAGTTTCTACTTGCTCAAGGAAGGTGTGGGGGAACAACTATAAATTCTACCAATCACTAATGATCCCTTGTAGATAACAAGCATTATCAAATGTCTACATCTAGAGTTGGGGATCAGCACTAGTATACCCTCTATATATTAGGACATTAACCATGTTAATAAATTTAATCCTACTATCACAAACAAGCTCCTATGGAATGTAGATAGCTTTATTAAGCTCATTATAATCACCCTAGTCAAACAAGGAAGATTCCTCATTATTAGATGATCTTGATAAGTGAAGATGTTGGAACTCAAAGAGAAGATCATTCTGATGGATTCTAGTTACATTTGGATTTATGATTCCTAGTCATGATTCTTCATTGAGGATCAACCCTTTACCTTTGATGTTTACTTGCTTATCTTACTCCTTAAGTAATTGGTCAAATGAAAAGTGATGATGGGCCTCCTCTTTCATCATTTAGTTTTAGAGCTCTTGTCTCTATTGGGAATCATAATCACAATACACTAACTCTAAAGCCACATAGAATGTCTTAAACTCTTACAAAACAAGATTGATTAGGATCTCTTTAATATCTTCTACAACCATGGCTGATTCCTTTGAGAATTTCCCATGAGCATCATATCAACTCCCTTGCTTGTCCTAATGATAAGTCAAGACAACTAGTGATAGGATTTAAACATTTGAATCTTAAAAGATAACAAATTCTTCTTTCATTTTGGCACATTTCTTGAGGTCTTTAGTCTTCTTTTAGCATATTGATCATCTCATTTGTATTCAAAGTTTGCACACTAAGAAATAGACACATGAATCATAATCCTTCTTCAAGATAGATGTAATGCTCTAGTTGCAATTTCTATTTGGAACAAGTGTAACACTACATATAAAATGTAATTAAATAACTCTTAGTCACAACCTTGATGGCCCAACACCATGCCATATAGTCATGACATCTTTGGATAATGAATGAATCATCATATCTTGATTAAACAAAAATTAAATAAATATTTTTAGTTTTTTGATCTTTAGGACATCAATGGTGTAATAAGAGAAATTTATAAAATTTATTCACAACCCAAAAAATATACTCTACATTAACTAAATGGTTTGGGACTATGTAAGCAAGGTAGCACTATGATAAATTGTATCCACACATGTAAAAGTAATGACTCAAAACACACACAAGACAAGGAAAATAGTTAACTTACCTGAGGAAGAGATCTTTATAAAAACTAGATACCATAAGCTCCAAGGAATGGAAATTATGTAAATAAAATGATTAATATGTGTACATGATTTCATCCCAAGTATTTATAATTTTTTCATGAAAACGAAGGAGATTCTTCAGTGCCTAGGCATTAATGAAGGCCCATCAACAAAACCCAAGCCAATCTGAATCATATTGAAGCCAAACCAAGGTAAAGAAATCTTAGTAGAGGGTGTGCTAGCATTCTTAAATTGATGCAAGATAGGCAGCACCTCCCTAAAATCACACTTTACATCAATAGTTCTAGATAAAATCCAGAACATAAGGAAACATGTTAGAAGGACTATAGGACATCTAAATGAAGTAGGAATCATTTTAAAAAGCTTGGAATATGCACACAACCTTCAAACGTGAGATAAAAGGCAAGGATGCATCTCAAGAGATTAATAACCTCAAATGAACACACTAGACTACAAACACAAGACACATGAAACACTTTCCAAATCCAAGGCTTATAATCAACATTCAAATTTCCACTAGATGTTTCATCATTTTTCCATGATTGAATAAAGCTAGTTGCATAGCTTGAACACTCGAGAAAAAAACACTCAAACTAGACACATGATAAGGTTAATGGCAAGAAATTACAAATATATAGGTACTTTGACACAAGATGCATTACAAACTTACCATATTGAGAATAGGGGCTAGGGAATGATGGCTCATAAGAACATTTTCTTGGCATGCCTACAAGCTAAAGATGCCTCAAGATTAATGAAATGATCTTCAATAGGTTTTTTGCCTTGTATTTCATTGCCAATTGTAATGCATATCCTCTACTTCAAGTTTAGGAATGTAATCCTTTCACCTCTGAATCTTCCTTTGGAGAAAGACTCATAAGTTTTGTATTGGATGGGTGTTCTTTGAGTAGAATTGAATAGTATTGTCTTCATGGGCCTCAAGAATGTACCTGACTAAAAATGTTAAACTATAGTAATGCTAAAAATCATGTGAAATCTTTGGGCATTAAACCACCATTGAAAAAATCATGCACAAGAACAATAGTAAGTATAAGTTCCAAAGAAAACATGAAGAAAAAACTCATAGTCTAATGATGAGACAAAATTAGAAAAAACACAACTAGTTACTAGATACTAGCCTTGAACAACATGAATTAAATACATGCACTAAAAAACACAAACACAACAATGAAAGGCATAAATGCATGAATTAAAAAATTAAAAGACTTTGAAACATGCAATACCATTAATCAAACAAACTGAGGTATGTGATATCATGAAGTACAAGTCATTCAGACATCCAACTTAAAATCAAAATACACAAGTAGCAAAAAAAAGGTATGAGAAGATAGTCCTAGGTAAATTATTAGGCTCATCAAGTTGGAATCATACACATAAAAGACCAATCAAATGTCTTATGATATGCAACCATCACCATCCTGGAAGATAAACTTGAGCTCACTTAATCACCATGCCAAGCCACCAAGCATTCACAAGTGGATCCTTTCCATAGTAGGAACTTGCATTTCTTTCCCTTGTAAAACCCATTTAAGGAACACCCATGGATTCCTAACAAGTAGTGAGACATTAACATCAAACACGAGTCTATCCACTTGGATGAACAAACCCCATTCTCCACTTTGCCTAATTAACTTCTTGCCATACAAAATAATGGAAAAGAAAGAAAAAAAGAGAAATAGAAAATTAATGATGCACAAGAAAGAGAAGGTGTGAGTATAACATCAAAAAATCCCTAGCCAGCCATTAAATTAGCTTGTGGAAGCACATGAACAAGTATGTCCTTTTCATAGTAAGCACTTGCATTTCTTTTCCTTGTGAAGTCCATTAAAGGAACATCAATGGATTCCTAACAAGTAGTGAGAGATCAAAATCAAACATGAGTGTATCTTCTTGGATGAACAAATCCCATTCTTCACTTGCCTAATTAACTTCTTATCCTACACAATAATGGACAAGAAAGAAAAAAAGAGAAATAGAAAATTCATGATGCACAAGAAATAGAAGGTGCAAGCATAACATCAACAAATCGCTGGCCAACCATTCACTTAGCTTATGAAAGCACACAAATACTTTTAACATCCTATGCAAGAGAACCACTACTAGATTCCTTCATTGCTAGTCTTCCACATGATGGCTCTTTCAAGTGCAAGGTAACATTTACTACTACTAGTATCATCTAGCCTTGATTGTTATGTGGTCTAACTATTGGTGAAACTGAATGAAGGAAATGTGTTGTAAAACATCCAAAAGTTGATATTTTGATTCAAGTTTCCTCCATCCATCCCATTTTTTGAAACTTTATGATCATGAACAATTCTCTCAATCATCATCAACTAGCTTTTCTTCTAGTTTAGCTTCAATTTCACTTGGCTTTCAATTTCACTTGGCAACAATAACATAGAAGCTTCAAGTTGGTCTAATGCTTCTTAAAATATTTTGCCATGAGTGAAAAGTTATCCATGAATAGTTGCATACTCTTGTGAATGTAATCATGAAACATAGACATCACTAGCCTTTGGAATGTGGTTGGTGCATGGCATAACCCTAAGGGCATGTGCTCAAAGGCAAAGGTTTTCCATATAGAGATGAAGGTAGCTTGTACCTAATTCTCTAGCACAATGTTGATCTAATTATAACTATAATACCCATCAAGAAAGCTATAGTATTCCTAGATAGATATATTATCCAATACTTAGTCCACAAATATCAATGAAAATTGATCCTTAAAGGGGCTAGCATTCAGCACCCTATAGTCAACACAAACTATCAATTGATTATCTTTCTTAGATATAACTACAATTTGACTGATCCAAATGTTGTCTTATATCTATTAATTTTATCCATTATAATCTAGTTATAGCTAAAAACCATCTAAAAATGAATGAAACCACCATTTTGAAACTTTTATAAGCATCTCATCAATCCTTGGGATTGGATACTTGTCTTTAATTAAAGCTTCATTTAGATTTCTAAAATCAACACATAACCTTATATCTCCATTCTCTTTTCTAACTGGCACCAAATTATCTATCCATGCTAAGTAACATTCTTGATATCTTATTCTAACACTTAGTAGCTTTTTAGTCTCTACTTTCATCACTAGCTCAAAAAATGGATTAAACTTCTTGAGCTTTTATTTAATAATTTTGCATCCTTCAACCAATGGAATTTTATGAGTTATAACGTTAAGATTAAAGGTCCTTATATGATCATAAGGTCATGCAAATTTCTCTAAATTTTCTTTAAATACTTTGATTATCTAAAATTTTATCTAAGGCCTCAATCCTAACCAAACATTTAGGGTTTTTGGAGCATCATCATGTCCTAGATTTACTACATCATGTGTTGGATCTTTGGGATCTTAAACATCAAAGCCTTTAATCAACTTATCTTTGAACTCTTCTTCAAACTCCAACATCTGATTTGGCATTATATTTATTTTACATTTTAACTCTTCTTCCACACATATCTAAGTTTTGAACTCCCCTATATGTTTCAAAAATCAAATTATCTAGTAATCATCCTTCAAAACTTGAAGGTAACTTACATTTTTAAGGACCATAGGTTCTGACTCAAATTTAATCACTAACCTTCTTTTCTCTACTATATTGGATGTATTTAGGATTGAAGTTACTACTACAAGCTCATCAACTATTCAATTTTTTTTTCTCTAGGAATATTTTCAATCTTGTATTCTATGAAATTTTTGAGTATTTCTAACACTAATTTCTTATATGATTTTAGGAATGAACTTGTAATAGTACATTTTCCTTGGATTTGATCATAATGAACTTTGAATCTCTCTTAATTTTTAACTTCTCAGCTCCTTTATCAATATTCATTAATTAAACTAACCCTTAGGAATTACAAGCTCCATCAAAATAAATTTTGCAATATTGATCTTATTAATTATCAAAACACATAATTTGTACTTCCAATATATACCTAGCTCTACCTCAACTTTTTTTAATTTAATAATTTTATTTTTTCCATCAGGTATCACATTCCTTACCATTAGAAACTCACTCTATACATAGCTTTGGTTTGGTTCTCCTTTCCTTAGTAGCCACATATGAGACTAATCAATAGGTAGATATCTAAAAATTTTCCTACTCCAACTTTTGCTTAGTAATAACCTATATGTATCAAGAAGATCTACTCCTTGAATTATTACTCTACTCCTTATCCTTGGGTATGAAGTTACTTATAGTAATATATGAGGTCATTGATCCAGTGTCTTGATCCTGCTTTTGTCTACTTAAATAATTCTTCTTATGTTATTGTTTAGGATTTAATCCTATTTGCTTGTAGAATAACAAATTCATCAATGTTCAGGTGGCACCTGAATTAACTAGGTAGTTATGTAAATACATTCCTTTGAACTTGAGAGTTAATAAGAAAGGTAGTGAATCTTTGTTAGCTATAATAGGTCTCTTACCAATTGATATTCCATTGTTATAGACATAATTCATTACTACATCACTACCATTTTTCTTTTTTTTATTTCTTTAATAATTCTTTTGAAAACCCCTCTATTTTTAATAGCTAATATAAGGTTATGTTATCTGTGACTCTTTTTAAGTTTTTAATTATATTGTATTTTCCTTCTACATAGAAGCCTAATTTTCTAAATAATTTTGGAAAAGGATCTTTATGGCTTTCATCACTTGGTAGAATCTTTTCTTTTATTTTCTATTTTTCTTTAGACTCAAAATCATTCCTTCTCACAGTGGGCCTGGCTATTGCATTAGGTAGCCTAGATGTTGTCATTTTTACTTTTGCACTTCATAATTTGTATCTAGATCCTTCATTATCATTAAAATCATCATTTAAGGAATATCCTAATACCATTTCATTAGTAAATTCATCTTCTTATGATCTTTCCAAATAATGAACCTAGTATGAATTAATTCACACTAAGATCAATTTCAGGCTCCAACAAATTTGAATCCACTAAACTTTCTTCTTAATCAACTTCATCTATTCCAACTTGAATATTCTACTTTCTATTTTTCCTATTTTTTCTCTTTTTTTTTATTTTCACTTTGGACATAATTTTCTCTAGCTTAATAATCTTATTGGACATTTTTTTTAATATCTTATCTTTTTCTTATTCCTTATACCATTATTCACTTGAGTTACTTATCAGAGGTAAGGCTTTAGGCTAAGCAAGATTTTGTACAGAGATCAAACCTCTTTGTGATTTCTTAGTGACATGTACAGTATCTAGAGTCAAATTTAATTATCTTTCTAGCTCTACAACTTAACTATATAGATCAACCAAGTGTTGATACTTGCCATTTTCTTAGGCAAATTGAGATTCTAGGATCTACAACATTCAAATAGGTATCTCATAACACATCATTACTAGGCCAATATTGGGTTTGAAATAAGATAAATACCCTTTGGACTAATATTAAATTATCTAATTGAGTCTATTATACCCTATTTCATTTAAAGCTAATGTTGTTCTCCTCAATTGCTAAATTAAGCTATGAATAAGACTTCTATAACATCACAACTAGTAATACAGTTATTTGGTGATTTTAAATACCAAATTTAAGTCATATATCAAATTTTTTCTAAAAATGTTTTGTAAGCTTGGTCTTGATGTTGAATATTTATATGAACTAATGCTAATTCAAATAAATACAAATATTCTTTTGCTAAGTAAGCTTTTTCAAGCACATAAGGTTCTAGTAAATATTTATAAGTAGCCTTAGCAATATCATGATATGCATTGATTTCTAAAGATGTAGGGAGTTGAATTAAATTCACAAGAGGTGGATTTGCCATTATATACGAATTTTGGGTTCTTCTAATGATCCTATTTTGTATCTAGGGTTCTTTTAAAATGACAAACCTTCAATTAGTATTGATACTCTAGTTCATCTAGTTTTTACTTTGCTAGCTAGCTTCTTGGTAATAGGCTTAGATTCCTCTTTCTCTGACGAAGTTCCTACTTTAAATTTAAGTAAATTATCAAGGCTTTTGAAATCTTATTACCTATTTGATGATCCACACATGAGTTAAATAAACTAAACTAATCTAATTGAGGCCCTCCTTTTAGCACTAGTTAAACTATTGGTGTTTTAGAATGACCCTAACCTAAACAACATAGTCACTCATTTTAGATGACCCTTGGTTTTTAAGCATCACCAAGGCATAAATAACTTTAGATAGCTTATACTTGTTAATCAATCTAATAATGGCTAAACTTATATTCTCTTTAATTACTTAGGTGCATTATGAGTTTTTTTCTTATTTACAATGATTGATAATAAGCTTTCTATTTTAACTACCTTTCAATTTTGTCTAACAGTCTTTGATAATTTCCTAATCATTGAATTCTAGATTTCACAATAGCTATAATGGTAAATAAAAAGTATTATGGAATTATTTGTGTCTTATATCTAAGTTATCTACTAATACACTTTTGAAAAGATATATTTTTACAAAAGTTATGTTATACAAAGCCAAAACATATTATTAAATATTTTATTAAGGACCTCAAACTTATTTTTAGAACATCATTTATTCCACATTATGTTTACTAATAACTAACACATATATAAGCTATCTTGTTCAATAAGTATCCCAAAAAAAAGCTAAACCTTTGTAGATTAAGAAACTAACTCATTCCAAAACTTCTATTTACTAAAACATAGCTATGTTTAAATCTAGTTAACTAACTAGAAAGCTATCAAAAGAACTATTAAACTTATAGAAAATATCTAAAATAAAAAAGCAAAACCTATTTAGAATATCATTAAAAATATTCTTTTGCAAGCTTTTCTGTCCAAAAGATCCATTCTCCATGAATTTGCTCTTTTTAAAAATCTTCTTGAAGCTTTATATTGTAGATTTAGCAATTACAAAAACTACTTTAGTTTTAAGGCTTAATTAATTTTATGGCTTCTTCATACAACTGAAAACTATTAAATAGTTGTTGCACTATTTCAAAGGCTATCTTTATTCTTTGAATCTACTAATCCTCAATCACAATTGTTGAAAAATCTTATTGAGATCCAATAGATCCAACTTCTTGATTACATCTTCAATGTTAGACTCATTAGATCCCAATTTAGTTAATGAATTAGACAATTCATTTGTGCAAACCTTGCCATAGAACAAGTTTGTTCTAGTTCCACCTTCTTCTAATTAATTTCATTCATAACTCTAACATTTGTTCTCATTATATTGTCAAGGAAGTCTTTCTTAAATTGAGGAAATTCTCTCCTTCATTTCAATAGTTTTTCTAACGATATTCTAATCCCTTTGATCAATCTACTCATACAAAGCTTGATTTTTCATAGCCTCTTTAATCTCTACTCTAATTTCCTTTATCAATTTTTTCTAAAATTTAAATTCAACAATTAGCTCTTAAAATTTTGGCTACAACAAATATGTATGATCTATAATCTTCCCTTTCTTGGCTTCTTCTAACTCAAAACTCATGTTGGAAAATTTCTCTTCTCATTACTAATTGATCATTCCTTTGTTTTCTAGTAGTAATTCCTTTATTGAAATTATGAATTCATTTTCTCATTTAATTCCTTACAATCATTTATGATGACTCATCATTATGTCAACTGTAATATTAGATACCCGGTATCAAGGCTCTGATATCGAATATACGATATCAGATCCTAAGAAATAATGTCAAATATCCGATATTGTCTCTTCTGTGCTAGCCTATAAATACAACACTTGGATGCACAATTGGAACATAGTTTTAGTTGTTAGTTTTTATATTCTTTCTTAGATCTCTAAATTCAAGATTTGTTATGCCCAGTGCATGTCCACAATGTGATGTTTGTGATCGTATGACATTTTTATTTGAGTGTGACATACTTGGACATGTTACATGACTGGAAATAAAGATCAAGATTACTCCCATCATTGCAACATCCACCTAGATTTATTATTAATTTAATTTTTTAATCATTTACTATTTTCTTTAGTTAATGTTTCCATTTATTTCTATTTACTATTCCTATCATTTAGAAAAATGAGTACGACTTAATCACGAGCACTTAAGTGTAATTGCTTGGTAACCCAGTAGTGTATCATTTAGCAAGCCCAGTGATGTATGCTAGGTAATCCCAGCAGTAGTTGTATGAAGTTCAAGGTGTGTGTGGATAATTGGAAATGGTTACTCATCACACATAAGCTAGTTTAGACTTTACTTTCCATCATTACTTAGCTTAATTAATTAATCTCTTTATTGTCATTAGTTGCAACATAGAGTTAGACAATGTCATCATATGTCCCACTCTGGACTAAACCACACATGACAAAGCTACAACTAGTCCAAGTGGGAAAACAAAAAATTACAATCAAATCATAATGATTTAGATGCAAAACTACTCCCATTGTTGAAATTTAACTAGATTATGCGTGAATGCTTGTGATTTGTATGGTTAGGTGTAGGAGTACCTTGTCACTCATCATTGGCACCGTTGCTAGGGATGGTGCTAGATATCTAGATTAGTTATATTCTACATGATCACTATAAATACATCAATGATATATATTTCAAAAAATATTAAATCACACATACGATAAACCAACAATAATGTCTCTTTCACAAGGAAGCGATAATAAACTATCTAGAAAAAACATTCATTAGAGAACTAACAAGATATATAGTGAAGAAAGTTGGAGTAACCAACTTCGTGTATGGGTTTCCTATGTTCATGACCACCCTAACAACACTCGAAGACTACATTCACCTAAGGCAAACAATCCTAGGAAGGATGAAGTAAGTCCTGGACTAGGGAAGGCCTCAAGGCCTAAGACCTCCTCAAAATCTAAAAACAATAAATCAAGGAACCCTGGGAAACATCATAGAAGCCATGGTAATCCTTATAGTTCCTCATCTTCCTCTCCCCCTTCCATGTCTAGTTCAGACAAAGATGAACATAGGTATGAAGATCAAACTCCACTAAAGGGTTGGAATAGAAATAAACATCGAACCCATAGGAACACTCAAGGTCATCAATATGAACATAGGGAAAATTATCACCATCAACCAAATAGAAATTTTCCTCACAAGCTATCTAATGACAATGAGCCCTTCTTAGCCACTAAAATCCTAATGCAAATCACAGAGGTAGCTAAGATATCTTGCAAACATTGTAAAGAGAGTCACCCACCCAAGCTTGATATGAATAATATTCCTAAATTTTTAGGAGGCTACAATTCGAATCCATAACATTATTTACAAGCCTTCCATAATTCCTATGATTGTAATAATGTTGAAAGTGGGTGGAAAAAGCTTAAGCTCTTTCCTAGGATACTACTTGATAGAGTTGAAGTCTAGGATAAATCATTGAAACCAAATTCAATCCAACAATGGTCCACAATGCTAGAACTCTTCAATAAGAAATACCAAACCTATGCGAGGGTGTCCAACCTGAAGAGACAGATCCAAGGATGGAAGTAAGAACAACATGAACCCTTGGACATGGCCTTAGATAGATATTATTCCCTACTAAATCAATTCCTAAGCCATGGTTTCTCTAAGGAAAGGCAAATTTTCCACATCATAGATGCGCTTCATAATAAAATAAGAGAGACCCTTTGGGATGTATGCCCCATGTTAATTATATGAACTATGAACCCATTAGATCCGAGAACTAATCAGGCATGTGGAAAAAGAAGGAGAAGAGATATGTAAACGGGATAATTTCGAGAAATATCACTAGGATACAACTCTTCAAAAGAAGGAGGTCCATATCTATGGTAAGGAGAAAGAAACTATCCTCAATAAGGCAATCCTGCAACAAACCTTGCCAATACAAAAGTCTATTAATGAACTTGAAGAAAATTTTAATAGGATGTCCACATGGATATATGAAAACATTACAACTCTTATTGAGATGGTTGAGGAGAGGATCATGTAAAACAATCCAAGTGATCATGATACGCAAAGGATATAGAACCAAGAAATAGCTAGGAACACTTTTCAAAAAGTAAGAAAAATGACTAAATAAAGTGAGACTCTAGACTCAACCACAAACAAAGATAATGGATGTGACATCTACATATATAACCATCCAAAGGGCCATTTCCCAATCTTGTTGCATCTACATGAGTATTGGGCAAGTACATAAAATCTAAAGTTTGTACAAAAGTACATGCCCAAAAGATTTCCTTTCCCACATAGTAATTATTGACAACCCTCAACCAATCGTACTATCCTAGAGGGACTAATTACCAACATCAACACTATCATCAACCACAGTGGCAATAATCACAGTCATGGGGGAGGCCACCACCAAACCCACCCTATCCTTCTTATCAACCAAAAGCACACAAGTATTATGTTCAACACCCTATTTTTCCAACTAGTTCTACGTCCTCTACTTCAAATCACCACTATCACTCTCCCAAGTACCATCAACCCATGACATCCCTTAAGGGATCCCCACCTTGCACCTCTTACCATCCATCCTACCCTAAATATTCTTAATAAATAATGTAAAAATAAAACTATGATTTACCTCTTACTATCCATCCTACCTTGAATAAATAATGTAAAAATAAAATTATGATTTACCTATTTATATAACATTTTTGTATAATAAATGCACTCACCAATTTTTATATCAACCACTATGATAAAACCAATTTTTGAAGTAATGCAATATTGTATCTATGATATCATAGCAACAATGTCATATATACGATGTCATAATCCATGTTACATCATCATTGATGCAATATCTCAGGATGTGTGCACCCTTATAAATATGACACTTTTCATTCCAATAACTTTTCATTCCATATTTAAGTATACTCTTGTACTTTGTTTTCATAGACTTATCAATAGAAGTGAATGCATGCAATGTGATGTTTTATAATTGACTAGTATCTTTACTTGAATGAGTTGTACTTGAACATAATTCATGGTTCCAATAAAGATCGAGATTATATTTCATCATTGTAACATTCCTTAGTTTTCTATTTGTTCACTTAGCATAATTTTTAATATTTTCCTAACTTAACACTTTATATTTCAAGTGCTTTACTTTATGCATTTATTAGTAAGCAGTATGGATATGACTAGTTTCGAACGTAACATGTAGTTATCTGGTAATCTAGTAATGGTGTTGCTTGGTTTTCCTAGTAGTAATTCCACTTGGTAATCCTAGTTATAACTACATAAGTCCAAAGCATGAATGGTAGACTAGGAATGGATGTCCATCACTTTAGAATAGAATAGATTTACATTTCTTTTGTTACTTAGACTTATGATTTAATATTCATTTTCACAATGTTTACCATTAGAAGAACTAATGGTCAAAACAACATTAGTTAATCATACACCTCACTAAGAGCTAAGACATACACTTGTAACTCACTAGCTCAAGGTGGAAAGATGATGATCTTGAATTTGAACTCAATTACTAGTACAATTGCATTGTCCATCTATGGATTACAATCTAGTTGCACACTAGCACTTGTAGCTTATATGGTAGAGTGTTGGGATACTTCACTCATCATTGGCATTGTTGTTGGGGATGTGTCAATGTGTGCTAAGTAATTGATTTTACAAAGTTTGTTGTATCAAGAACTCTAAAGTTAACTTTCATCTTCTTAAATCAATTTTAATAGCACACACACTTAAGTGATCATCATACTTATAACATGGCTTCAACTAAAGAAAACTATCACCTGCCAAAGAGATAAAAAGAGACAATGACAAAACAAATGTCGATTAAAACTAGAGTATGCCTATGCAAACAAGAATCTCATACACTCACAATGATCCTTACTATCTTTATTTCACCTTCATGTTTCACCAAGATGGGAAATTAAAGTGCATAGACCTATAAGACAACATCTTTCTACCTCTAGAGTGTTCAACACCCACAATGCTTTAAACAACTTTAAGGAAATGAATCTAAGCCATGTGCAAGAAGGGTACCATGTGATCAAACACATGATAAGACCCTACCAACCCATAGAGGCACAAATGCGTAGAGATATTACCATGGACACCAAAAATGTGAAAAACAAGGGAAAGCATATTAACTCTCTTGTTATCCTAGAAGAACTTGATGGTGATGCATCTGTAGCAGAGAAACTCCACCAAGATCATGAATTCTATTACTAAATGTCTATTATTCATCAAGAAGAACCTATCAAAGTGTAATTACATTAAGCCTTAGCAAGGACACTAAGAAGAGAAGCAATAAACTCTAAGTACAAGTAGGACTCAAGGGTAAGAGCTTCTATTGGATCACAAAGGGAAGAATACCAAAGTCACAAAAGGAGAACTAGTTGGCATCATTCTCCCACTACTTCATCTTCATCTTCATGATCATTGGTGGACATTGATCTAAGGGAACACAAGTATAGAGATTGTGATAAGAAAAGACTTCAGACTCATGATCAACATGACTATCACCTAAGACACTTTAATGAAGAAGATGAAGAGCATGAACCATGAAGAAAGAGGGATAGATGTAAAGAAAGAGAGGTATGAGCACTAAAGGGGAAAGCACTCTAACAAAGCATATAAATCCTACAAGCATGAAGAATCCCTATTGAGAAATCGTAGCATGACAAATATACATGAAACTATCTACATTTCAACCAAGCACATAAGGGACAACCGTATTAAGTGACTATACTTGAACAACATGCTAAGATTTGAGGGTGGATACAATGTAGATTCACAACACCACCTTTAAGTGTTCAAGGATGTTTTCACCCTACAGAATATAAAGAGTAATTAGCAAAAATTTAAGTTATTCCCTAGGACACTTATTAAGAAGGCAAAAAGCTAGTACAAATCATTCAAACCTAAATTAATTAGAAGATGGAGTATCATGCTTGAGCTTTTCAACAATAAATATTAAACCTACTTCAGGGTGTAGGAAGCAAATCCAAAGTTGGAAGCAAGGGATCCACAAATCCCTTGATGTGATAATAGGCAAATTCTATTCACTTCTACATAAGTGTCCAAGCCAAATATTTTCCTAGAGTAAGCAACTTAGACACATTATCGATGGGCTAAGGAACAAAACTAGGAAAAACCTTTGGATTTATGCCCAAGGAAGATTATCTAAAATGACCAACCATCATATTCAAAGGCTTATTAATCAAGTGGCAAAAAATGGTAAACTAAAGAAGAGAGAATCAGCCAAAGAGTACAATAAAGATCCATCTATCAAGAAGAGAGATGTATGGATGTGTGATCAACAAGAGGAAGAAACCTTGGAAGAGGTGATACAGAAAAAGAGACTACCTATTCAAAAATTTGTTATTGATATTTCAACTAAGGTAGAAAAGATGTGGAATTCAGTGGACAAAAAATTTTCAATAGCTTTGAAAATTGTGAAGGAAAGAACTAAGAAGGCCTTTAGAAAATGCAAGAAGAAAAAGAATAAAAGAGACTTCAAATGAAAAGGAAAGCTAGCTTCAGTGGTAGAATGTTCAGATACAAGCTAAGATGAGGAGGAAGGATGTACTATGTGACAATATGACCATCCTAAGGGGTGCTACCCTATCATGGTACATTTGTAAGAAACAAGGGCATATGAACTAAATCTAAGATTCTTCAAGAAGTAAATTCCAAAACAATTATCTTACCCTTAGGTAGCTACTAAAACACCTTTCAACCAGGCTAGTACCCTTGTGGAGCTTATCTGTAGCCACAAGAGTAGTACCATTAATAGTGGTAGTAATCATAATCATGGGTGATGCCACCACCATGATAGCAATACCCATATCAACATCTAAATCCTTATGAATACTATTTTCAGTGTCCAATCTCTTCAAGAAATGTAGCAATTAAGACTTCTCAATACTATCCACTAGAATACCATAAACCTAAACCTCCAAGGATGAATTTTGATTCATACATTCATCCACAAATAGTTGGTTCATCAAGTCAACCTCCAAACCTTTTACAACCTATGCCACCACCTATCATGCAGGGGGAACTACCATTACAACCTCAGCAAAAGAATGCTATAAGGGTAATGAATGTACAAATAGAGGATCAAACCAATGATACTAAGGGTAAATCTAGGAAACTTCCTTTCTTTAGGACAAGTCCAAAAAAGGTTGGTAGAATTAGGACTTCATTAAGACCAGTTTCTCCTAAGACAGAGCCTCATACCAACATCATGCCATAATAACTAAATTAAGAACTTAAAATTTTCATGTTCACAGATGTAGTATCAGACTAGATTAAGGCAAGGACACTTCCTAGAAAAAGAATGGATCTAGGAGTTACTTTGATTTATTTATGAGTAGCTAAAATTCACCATACAAGGCTCTCCTAGACTCAGGTTCCAGAGTAAATTTGATATCTCAAGAAAAATACAAGGCATGGAACCTATTTCCCTTAAAGAAATGCAACATAAGGTTAGAGCTTGCAAATTAATCTATCACCATTTCTTTAGGATATACTGAAGACATGGTAATCACTATCAATGGTAGTCCTATCCAAAAAACTTCTAGTAATTGACATGAAAAATAATGATAGGGAATTTTCCATCATAATGGAAAGAGCATGGCTTAGCACAATATATGCTAAGTTAGGGATGAGAGATTTATCTTTATAAATCTCCTAAGGAGGAAACATAAGGATCCATACACATGCAAATGATTTCATGCATTAACAATGATAAAGAAGGGTGGAATTATGGACCAATACTTCAAAATGTCAACACAATTCTTACATCAGCCCACAATAGAAGTGAGAAACAAGTGTGTGTATAAAAAGAAACATAGGTCACGAAACCAAAGGAGACCCCATGGCCAAAAAATAAGAACCTAAAATTATCTAAAGCATGCATGGAAATACCTAATCCACTTATTAACTCCTATCGTAAGAAAATGACCAAAATTAAGAACTCACAAATAAAAATATTAAACCATAATCCTGCACCTATCGATAAAGGAAATCAAGACTTAGCATTTGAATTGGATAATAAACAAGAAAATATAATTAGACCTTTTGAGATAAAAATATCATCTTGTTCAACTAGACTAGAGCATATTGCAGTTACTTGCTAGAGCACTCTTTGACTAGTGCTTCAAATTAGTAGTCCAAGGTACATCAATTAATTTATTTGGTCCATTGGACGTCATATGCATCATGACACATCACACATATTGAAGATCAGTTAGACACAATAGAAGGTGGAATCAATAAAGTTGGTGATCAATGTAGCCAGCTGTCAAAAGAAATGTTTGACCATCTAGAAGCCTACAATGCAATTTGGAAAGCAATAGAAGATGATAAACATCAATGACAACAGCAAGCGGGTGAGAAAGCCTTAAAATTTCATGAGATCTAGACACTAGAAAATCAATTGAAACTGCCCATCCAACTAGCTAAGGAGAATATCCCTACTCCTACTCAACCTGCTCCTAAATCAACTGTTGATGCCAGAGATAAAGCTTTGTTAGAAAAGATTAAACGTCTCATGGAAGAAAAGAAAGGAAAGAAACATGCTCAGTCCTCAGCACCTCCTCTAATAGAAGAAGAGAAGCTGAAGCCACAGTCACTAAAGTCCAAACCCAAATCACCAAAAATTTCATCAAAACAATGTCAGCAGAGAATCATGATGGCCCGAAGACAACCAACTAGACCATGGCAACGACTAGCAGTGAATCCACCCCCAGCTTTTTCAGCTTTTTAACAATGACCTGCTTTGACAATTCCAGTAATCGACATTGATTACTTGACACATAAAGAGATACTACATGCCTTAAGATTGTGGATTGATCAGTTAAGAATAGCCATGAATATCCTCAACATCGATGAAAGGACAACTATCATCAGTGCCTTCACAAGAGCCGCAGGAAAGATTAGACACTAGTGGGAAAGTGCAACTCAAGAACAACAAGAGCAAATACTCCAAATAGGTTTACATGGTGTTTTTGTTGCCCTTGTTATAGAATTTATAAAATATTTTTCTTCAAAGCTTATATTTAAAGACAAGCTTCTTTTGAGCCAAAGAAAATTAGGAGATTTGCGCTATTTTGAACAGTTTAGTGTAGAGTATGCTAATGAAGTATACTGTCTGGCATTACACCACAATCAAATGATAAATTATCTCTATTTAGGGAGTCTACTAGCTAATCTTGGTCAAATGGTTTTGTACAAAGCATTATAAAAGGATATAGATTTATCTTTAACATATTTTACTGATGTAGTGCATATGGTAAGGCAAGAATTGCAGTTTGCATGCTACAATGTTTCATTATAAAAGCTCTTACCATTAGCCGAAGTATGTACAAAATTAGATGGAGTAGATTCTTTTGGTCCTCGAACCCAAGCTCCCTCAAGACATCCAAAGAAAAGATTCATTAAAAGAAGAAGTTATCCTATATTTTCAGGAAAAAGATGGTCGGCAAAAAGACCATTCAAGCTAGGAAGAAGAAGATTCTTTGCAAAATGAAGAAGTGGTCCAGTAAGGAAGAAATCAATTACTTGCTACACCTACAAACGTCAAGGAAATTATGCTTATGAATGTCCAAATGGATCAAGGAAAGCAGGTAGAAAGATCAAAGCATTTTTTGACACTTATCCTGAATGGGAACTAATAGATGATCCACAAGATCATACTGAACAATGCTTCGCCATTCAACTCATGCCAAAATCAAATAAAAATTAGTCATCAAAATCAGAATTATCATCAGAATCTGAAGAAAGTCAAGAAGAACAAACAATAGGAAGGAATAATATGATGCAAGGAATGTTAGATATGAGTATTGAAGATGAAGATTGATTTTCCAACATTTCTCTTAATGATTTTAACTCAGAAATGAATGCAGAACTTGATTGTAAATGGCAAGAACTAGAATATTTCCTTGAGTCATATATTTCAAATGAAGAACACAAATGGGATACAAGTAAAGAGTTTGGAGATAAAGAGCCTAGCATATCTTCAACATATCATTGCAAAGAAACACTGCTAAAGCAAGAACACAAGAAGATACATCAACAGCTGAAGAACTACCGCCCAGAATTATGCAAAAAGTTCCAAAGTTTCTGATAACACCATATCAAAAGAAATTTCCAGTAAATGTAGAAGTCAAGAAAGCCATAATTAAGAGGAAAAAGAAAACTCTAGAGCTCCAGCATCAAATCAATCATTTGCTATTGCTACATAGTGTCTTATTAATTCCAATTAAGATTACAGTAGATGGAGACAAGAAATGGAGAAAGTATCAAGCATTCATTGATACAGGTACGACCCTTAATTTTTGCCATAAAAATTTTCTGGAAAAATGGGAAGAAAATGCCAAGCCAGTCACACTAGAAACAATGAATGGAGTAAGAAGTCTTTCTCATTTTACTTTCAATATCCCTATCTCATTAAATGATGAATATGTGGGCACAACTAATTTTGTCCAAGTTTCAGATAGTGGATTTGATATTGGCTTAGGCGCTCATTTCATAGATAGCATTGGTCCTTATACTATTGGTCTGGATATGATTTTTTCTTCATCGCCATTACAAGATCCATGACCAAAAATCATTATTCGAAGAATTCCAGCAGCCATGCAAAGAAACAAGCATCCACAACTCAAGTAGTTCAAGAAAAATCCAACAGTGTCAGAGATCATCTCACAATATGAAATGGAAGGTATTGCATGAGCCAAATACTAGAATCTCCAATAGCTAAAGAAAGCACACATTGATCTAAATACAGAAGAACACAGGGTAGTTCCATGTTTTCAAGAACTCCAGTCCTGTTGTTGTGAACATCCTTTATAATTTTGGGATAAAGATAGCCTAGTTGCCTACATTCCAACTATCCACAACATTCCAGTCCAAATTAAAATAATTTTGGTCAATCCTCCAGACACAAAAGAAATGGCCAGACAAATTGAAGAATCCTTGACGAAAGGTTTGATTAGACCATCGTAGTCTAATTATTCTTGTGTCAGTTTTATTGTTTGCAATCATGCAGAGGTCAAAAGAGGCAAAGCAAGAATGGTCATAAACTACATTCCTCTAAATTTTGTTACTATATATGTCAAATGGCCGCTACCCAACAAAGAAAGCTTAATTCAGAAGGTTGCAATCAAGTCCTATTTCAGCAAATTCGACTGTAAAAGTGGATATCATCAATTAAGATTTTAGAAGAAGATATTCATAAAACTACCTTCAGTACCACACAAGGATTATATGAATGGACATTCATGCCATTTGATCTCAAAAATGCCCCTTCACAGTTTCAAGATCGCATGGATGCAGTTTTTGGAAAGTATCATGAATTTATTGCAAATGATATTAATGATTTCCTTATCTTTTCTGATTCAATGGAAGATCATGTCACCCATTTAAAGAAATTTGCTAACATGTGTAAATAGCATGGAATAGACTTGTCAAAAGATCCTAATAAGTTTCAAATTGGAAAAAGAGATATTGAATTCCTGGGAGTTCAGATTAAGGATGGAAATATTTTCATGTAGCCACATGTTCTTTTAAAGATTAGCTAGTTTCCAAATCATCTTGAGAATAAAGAGCAATGTTTAAGGTTCTTAGGGTAAGTAAATTATGTTTCTAAGTATATTGATAAGTTTTTAGATAAAACTACAGAAATTAGATGGTGCAAAAACCAAATCCTGTTTGTCTGGACAAAGAAGGCTTCAGAACAAGTGATTCAGCTAAAAAGTGAATGCCAGAATTTTTCGTCGCTCAACCCTATCATCAAAGGTCCTTTTGTTCTAAATACAGATGCCATATTTGATGCATGGGCCACCATTTTATTAAGAAAATGTTTAGCTAATGATGAAGAAATTTGTGCTTATGTATCTAATGCATTTCACAAGAATGAGCTAAATTACTAGCCAGTAGAAAAGGAGATCTTAGCAGCAGTCAGATGTTTAGAAAAATTTCATATTTACCTTATCAAAGGTCCATTTATTTTAAGAACTAATTCAGATAACCTTACAGCATTATTAAAAAGGAAGATCACTCCTTCCCCAAAGTTACAAAGATTTGCCTGGTGGCAATTCTTCTTAGCGCAATATCAGTTTTCTATAGAAAGAATTCCTGGTCTAGTAAATTTCTTACCTGATGCTCTAACCCATGAATTGAAGCCACAAGCTCAAATTAAGATGTTGCATCCTGAAGGAAGTAGCAGTTCTCAAAACCCACTACAAGATGTAGAGGATTAGTTATCATGGCCACTTACCAGTCTAGAAGACAGAGTTCGATGGTGTTGTCACATTACAAGGTTCTTTTTGCAAGAATCAACATTGAGTGTTAGCAAACAATATCCAACACTCAATCTATTCATTAACATGGCCAGAAGGATAGATTGTATGATTAACAATCTAAGATGGAGCTACCTCAAGCCAAGAATCTTGACACACCTGATGCAGCTAGAAGTTCTAGATAATCTATTGCTTATCCAAAGGCCTTTGCTTTCCAATGACAACACCAGAAACTACATCAACCACGTCATCGAGTCAAATGGATGGGAAGCCAAGCTATGCAGTTTGTTCCAATGAATCAATCTCTTTGAAGAAACCACTTGGTACGAAAATGTGCAAGTTGTTCCAAAATAGTTACCACCATCTAAAGTGTCTTTATCAACACCAGCAAATGTCTTATCTGAATTATCCAAACTAATCAAGAAATGTCTTAATTGTAACCAAGCACGTAGGAAAATTTTTTCTGTTTACCGTGCTATCTTAAAAGCCATCTAGGAGATAACGATGGTGAGTCATGTCCATAGTAGTTATCTAGATAAGTGTGATGAGTCATATCTAGATAAGTGTGATGAGTCATATCGAGATAAGTGTGGTGAGTCATTGGTGTGACTTGTACGTCAATTCCTGCCTCAACTACTATAAATAAGAGGCAAGGCCTTGTAGTCAGATATGATATGATATGAGCATGTATGAGCGTGTCTGCAAGTTTATGGTTTGTGGTTTGTAACTATGTGTGCTACTAATGAAGTTGAAAGAATTCTCCTGTATCTTGGTTTTGGCATTTCTATTATGTGCATCTTCATTGGCCTTGGTTTAATACTCTATTCAAAGCTCGCTACTCTAGCACTCTGAAAACAATTGTGTTGTGTCTTTCATGAGAAAACTTGGTGCTACTACAAATTATCTCTTGATTAGGTGTGACCTAATTAGTCGCAACCCAAATTGTTTGCGTTTTGCTAAACATCGGCTAAAAGTTCGGTTGGGAAAGAAGTCCAATAGTTCTATCCTGAGAAGCACCGAGAGAAGAGAACGCATGGTTGCCGTTGAACTTTGTCGCTATATCATGGATTTGGTACGGCCTGCCGAGTCATCTGGATCATGTCCTAGGTAGATGTTCCTACATTTTGATAGCCCTATTCGGTTTCACATAAGCCTGAAATGTGCACTGTGTGTGCTAGCTGTGGCTCGTGGAGTCACACCCCAATGATGTCACTGGAATGTGACTTGGACTTGGTTCAAATCTCAGGAAGAAGGGCTTATGATTACTTTAACCATCAATTACACACAAAGATTCATTATGTCTATCGTATGATACCTCATGTTCCAGTTTTAGCAATCCCTTTTACAATCCATCTCACCTCACTATAAATTTAATCATGACTTTTGATTTTGTATAATATAGTGCTATTTTTCCAACCTAGCAATACTAACATATGTGTTTTTCTAGACAAGTATGTCTTACATTCAACTCCTTGAGTGCCAAAGCACACTTTTAGACGTGGTTATACAAGCGCACTAGGGGCTAGAGCCTACTTTGGGGAGGACCCACTTGTATAACTCTTGTATTTCATACTTGACAAGCAATTCCACATCATCTTGTGTCTTCCAAACTTAATAAATACTTCCCATAATAACTAATAATATATCCATATATCAAAAATTCATTAGCCATATCCTATCCATCCAAGACATTTTCGTTGCCCAAGATTCCTACTTCATGAAGTTTGAATGTTAACTTTTCAAAAACTATGCATCATTCATGGCCTATGACTCTTTAAACAACCTTCACATCTTCTAGACATTCCATTGAATCCATTTTTTCCTTGAAAATTCAATGAAAACTTTGAAAACTCTTAATAATGACATTGTAGCTATGATGTCATATCTACGATGTATTATCTATGATGTCATGCATATAAAAATAGTATATATATGCATGGGAGTTAGTGAAATTTTTCACTTCCTCATTTTACAATAAGAGAGTTTTTGTGGTTTTTTTTTCTCAAAGCTCTTGCACACTAGCTTCAACAGGCCATAACTTCATCCTTATAGCTCCAATTTCCAAAGTTCTTGAACCTTGTTGATCTTAGAGTGCTCAACTTAGTCGTGGGCGGGGGGTGCATTGCACAATATAACTACAAAATTTGAACCAAAAATTCCTAATGCTCAAGATACTATAAACAACAAGTACAAAGAGATAATAAGGATATTAAAGTTAATCAATAACACTAAGGCCAGAAAGACTTGGATAATCCTCCTAATATAGACCATACCAACTATTTTAGACCATAATAAACAAGAAAACGATGATACCTAAGGGGTTCCTTTTCAAACATTTTTCTAACTTTGCAGTCATAATATGATAAGAACTTGATCTAAGCAAGGGTATGGGCAAGGTAGAGAACAATTAAGAATTGATGTGAACACTCTAATAATTTCAAATCCTTGTTGACTACATATGGTCCCAAAGAGACCACCCGAAGGAGGACCTTCACAACATGGTAGTAAAAGACCAAGAGTTGTGAGAGAGGCCAAACAGGGGAATAAACCCTGCAAGCAGAACATGCAAAGTAGGAGGCTCAATCATACAGCATTTATCAATAGAATCCTACTATAGTGCACTCAGTCCAAGGAGAAGTAGAAATTCTGCAAGCACCTAAACAAGGACAACACCTCATGCTATAACTAGAATGCCTCTAAGCCATCCACAAAAATTTAATCATGTCCACAGTAATCATGGAATTGAATTTTGATCTATTTATGGAATTTTCCCTAGAGGCAATGAAGACACAACTCCAAGCATCTCTTTTATGACCCACACTCATCGACAATGGCAAATGGTACTTAGGAGAAATGTACTAGTTCTAACCGAACAAATAGGCTGATGCCATGATCAAAATTAAAGAAGTCTCTGTACCATATTTAATGGAAGCAATCACCAAAGCCCTTAATTTTCCAATGAAGGGGAAAATGTGGCATAGGTCTCAACCAAATCTAACACTGATGAAAAATGGCTATGGTTACAAAGAACATATGATAAGGAAGATAAATATTGTAGTGAGCTCATAGTAGAAGAAAAGTTATACTTCAAAATTGACACCTACCACTTGTTCCTTACAAAAAGGCTCAACAAAATATCAACATATGTGACTAGAGGAAGTGTTATCCTAATGGAAAATTTCAACAACAACATCACCCATCTATACTTCCTCAAAATCTAGAGGTATGTTGAAAAAAGAAGGTAGGGAAGTTGATACTTCCGTTCCCTTACCTTATTAAAAAGCTATGCAAGCAAGTTGAAATCCTAAGGTACACCAATTACGTCCCTAGGAAGGCCTAGAGTGCTTCATATGTAGAAATGCTCAAACTAATGCCACTAAAGAAAGAAACCAATAGGCACTAAGGGAACTGTAGGTACCACTCTTACTAGTAGCATTCTTGCTATTGGTTAGCAATAATAAGCTAGACCTAGTAGTCAACCACAAGCTGAGCAGCAACAACATCAAAATCCACCATTATTGTAAGACTATAGATCCTCCATGAGCCATCTACAATAGATTGCAGAAACCATTAGTTGGGGAATAAGGAAGGGAGATAATTTGTATAAAGTAAGAGAGAGCTCCATCAGACCTACCATATCCACATACCTAGCCAACAGGAAAGGTCATTGCAAATAGGAGGAGAGAACAACTGGGTACAAAAAATCTCAAGGAACATTACATTGTTCCAAGTGATGCTAGAAATAGCTAAACGAGCCACAGTTGTTATTATGTAGGATTAAAATGGAATGGGATCAGCTAAAAGGATCATAGATCACATCAAAGAGTCATCCAATGTTTCTTTTGTGCTACCATTTGATATTTCTGAAGCAAGAGATGCTTAAATGCTTGCCAATACCTCAATGAATCTTGCAAAACATGGGGACATACTGGATAGAATATTGTAGATAGGACAAGTAATGCAAAATCTTTTTGATATCCCCAATGATATCATTGCAGTTTAGTCTAAATTAATTACCACAAAGGGAAAGTTGGTCATGGCCGAGACTAGGGCTAAGCATGTAGAAAATGAAGTTCAAAGATTGCAAGAAGAGCTAGCATCTTTGAGAGCCAAAAGAAGAGATCCAACACAAATTGTAGTGCCAAATCAACTTGAATAATTCAAAACCGACCATGTGAGGTGACTGATCAATCACAACATGAAGATGAAGGAGGAAAAGGAGAAGGTAATGTGGAATGTGTCAGTGGTAGAAGCTCAAATGTATGCACATTCCAAAGCACTCATCACCTTACAAGAAAAAAACAAACTAGCTACTAATAATGCTCAATTAACAAACATTAAGAGGTAAAAGAATGTTCTCAAGGAGAGAATCCAAAAACTTCAAAAGCAACTAGTCTCTATCAGCCAAGATATGAGTTGCTTGGCTCATGAAAACTAAACCCTGTCAATGGAAGAAATCTGCACTATCTAACAAAAGTATACAATCAAAATCAACACATGACAAAACGAGGCCAAGAAACATGAGAGACTCAAGGAGCATTTCAAAAACCAAGTGGGCATGTACAAATAGATCAGTGAGAAAGAGATCCAAATGGAAAAGGCCAAAATCAGCTCAATTTCTACACAAAATCTTGATTAGTAGCCAATTGTAGATAATCTTGCTCATGTTCACTAGGCAAAAGTGAAGAATAAATACCTACAGATTGAGGATTTAATAGAATACATGGGATTAGCAAACCTCTTATATCCTAATATGGCCATGTTAATAGCAGTCAAGCCCAAAAATGAACTAAAATAGCAAGTAGAAATGGTATATGCATATAGAAATTACATGTTGTGAATTTTGAACTTGAGATCATAAAAGCTAGCTACTAGGGCCAAAAAGATGTAGTAGCTAACTTGGCTAGTCAAATCTTAGATTAGCAAGAGCTATAAAAGATAGCTAGGGCTTTTGAGAAGGAATAGTGGTAGTTTGTAGCNATCAAATGTCAGATTAGTAAGAGCTACAAAAGATAGCTAGGGCTTTTGAGAAGGAATAGTGGTAGTTTGTAGCATGGTACATGAAGGCCAATAAGATGTTTTTCCAATTGTCATGCCCATGGGATGTACCTGATCCATCACACATTGCTCAACAAGCATAGACAGTACATGATCCTAGGACAAATGAGAAAAAAATTTAGGCACTATTGAATACGTACCAATTCAAGAAGCCTAATGACAAGGGGAATCAGCTAATGGAAGAGCCACCATTACTGGGCACATAGGCTACACCAAGCGACCCCAATTTTTGTTTTGTTTTATTTTGTCTTGTAATTATGTCATCTTTTGTAAAGACACCACTGTGGCATTCCAATTCATGTAAATAGTTAGTCAGCCATGTCAAGATGAATCTACCTCTAAATTTTGTAAGCAACTCTAGCCTCATTTTGTTTAAACTCAAGGATGAGTTTCCAGTCAATTGTGGGGGTATGACAAAACCAATTTTTAAAGTAATGTGATATTGTATCTACGATGTCATAGATACAATGTCATAATCCATGCTATTTCATCATTGATGCAATGTCTCAAGATGTGTTCAACCCTATAAATATGAAACTTGGGTGTACAATCCAATAACTTTTCATTCCATCCTTAGGTAGACTCTTGTAATTTGTTTCTGTAGACTTAGTGATAGAAGTGAATGCCTGCAGTGTGATGTTTAGCAATTAACTGGTGTCTTTATTTAAAGGAATTGTACTTGGACATGATTCATGGTGGAAATAAAGATCAAGATTGCTCTTCATCATTGTACCATTTCTTAGTTTTCTATTTGTTCACTTAGCATAATTTTTACTTTTTTCCTAGCTTAACACTTTACATTTCAAGTATGTTACTCTATGCATTTATTAGTAAGCAGTATGGATATGACTAATTTTGAATGTTAAGTGTAGTAATTTGGTAACTTAGTAGTAGTGTTGCTTGGTTCACCCAATAGTAATTTCATTTGGTAATCCCAATGATAGCTACACATGTCCAAGGCATGAACAGCAAACCAAGAATAGATGTCTATCACTCTAGGATAGAATAGATTTACATTTCTATTGTTACTTAGATTTAGGATTTAATACTCATTTTCACCATGTTTACAATTAGGATCACTAATGGCCAAAACAAAATAGGTAATCATACACTTCACTAAGAACTAAGCCATACACTTGTACCTCAGTAGCTCAAGGTGGGAGGATAATGATTTCAAACTTAAACTCAATTACTAGCATAATTACATTGTCCATTTATGGATTACAATCTGGTCACGTGCTAAAACTCGTGACTTGTATAGTAATATGTTAGGATACTCTATTGCTCATCACACTTTATATCATTCATCTTTATATGTTGCAAGAGGGAACTATTGAATCTATATAGTGCTCTAATCCCATGTTAGAATTTAGCAAATTTAAGTATCACAAGATTCCAAGCTAAACATAATACTTATATATTAATAATTACACTATCAAATGTACATTTAACAAGTTAACTTGTCATGGCCATATGTAATCTTAAGTAAGTTTTTACTTAACACACATATATTCAATTATGGGTATTTCAAGGTCAAGATGGGAATATTTTTTCTTTATAATTTTCACACTATAGTATTTTACATCTACATTCATATAAAGTGTAACTTTGAGAGAGTATTCATGAGCACTTAGCTCTTCAAGAAGATCATGAATAATAATACGGTAAACATTCATAGCCTTATGAAGTTATGTAGAAGTACAACCATAGCATCTTTTACTCTACCTAATTGTTTAGATTACAAAATCCAAAATTCATGGCCTATACTTAGCTTTTTATACCTAGTGAATCAAAAGAATATTAAGTATAATTAGGCTAGAATTATACAAGTAAGTTTCCACAAGGTTATAAGTATTTGATTACCAAGACTCATGATTTGCATATGCAACCTTATCATTGACATTGTAAAATTTTTGTATTTCATTAAAGTTTCTCATAATTTTATATCATGTCCATTAATAATGATTCTACTTAGTGCTACCAATTTCATTAATCTTGATTCTCATGAAAAAACTATTGTGGTCACTAAGTCTATAACAATGTAGGAAGAGATGGTTAATGGTACTCTAAGATGAAATAACTACAAAAAGTGCAATACAAAGGTGCTTATTATAGAGACATCTATGAGGAATACCCATACATAAATGAGCTCATAGATGAAAATAGCAACAAAGAAGAAATCACAAACTTAGATAAGTACTTTTTTACGACTATACATGTTTATAATAATAACTTGTCTCATAGTTCAATTTGTTAAGGTATCAAGTATTGGCTAGAAAGTCATAAATCAATTTTCTTTTTTTTTTACAACTATAATCTTGTGAGGATGTGTGTATATATGTTTGTGAAGTCAATGTTGCAATATGTGGAAATATATTTAAGGTCGAAGAGCTTACAAGTGTGGCAAAGAAGTTATCTCTACCTAAAATAAATTAGAAAATAAGAGACTTAGAACTTTGGGGAAAGAAAATAAATTGAATGCTTTATCATAAAAATTCTAAGTCACATGGTTAAGTTGAGTGGGTAACATTAAGTTATAGATTTAAAAAATATTCTATCCAAAAAAATCAAAGAGTTTTTATAAACATAATTAAAAAATTTAATTTCACAAAAGATTCAACGTCATATAATCATGGATATAAATACTACTATATAAAACTAAGAATAAAGTCAAAATGATAGAACTTGATTTGAAAGCTTAAATGGAAGGTTAAGAATATTTGAATATGCAAGCATTAAAAAAAACATCAGAAAAGCCTCCAGAAGAATACAAGAAACTAAACTATAAATTGAGTAGAGAGTTTCTTGAAGAATGGGTTGAAGGCCTTGAAGCAGAAAATCAAAAAAATTAAAACAGAGGAAAAATACAGTTTCCGAGGATATCGCTATCGGCTCCAGGCGTAGTTGCAGGCAATCCAGGCCCAGCAGGAACAGGGGAAAGACCACAGCAGCGATGAGCTCGCCCTCTTGGCTAGGTTGCAGCTGACGCACAGCGAGGAGGAAGAGTATTGGAGACAACGGGCCCAGATACAATGGTTAAAAGCTAGGGACCATCACACAAAATTCTTTTTCGCTGCAGCGAAGGAACACTGAAGAAATCACCATCGCCCCCTGCAACGTTTCCTATAGGAAAATCAGACACCCTCCAAGTCAGGTGCTGACAGACTGCTGCATTACTGGTAGTAGGTATGGACGTGGTAGCCTACTGAGCTGATTTCGGTGCAGATTCCCGAGGGCCTAACCAAGGCAGAAAATTCGCGGCTTCTGAATCCTTTCTCTCGTCGAGAACTGCACACTGCGCTACAGGATATGCCGACTAACAAGGCGCCGAGGCCGGACGGCTGGCCCATAGAGTTCTTTCGCGAATTCGAGGATGTGCTATGGGTGAACCTCCTGGATGCCTTCAATCACATGCTCGCATGGCGTCAGGTGCGCAAAGAGATTAACTGCTCTCACATGGTTCTTCTGCCCAAAACGGAGGCGTCCACTTCCTTAGGACATTTCCGCCCCATTGGTGTTTGCAATTCGCTTTTGCGGTTGTTCTCCCACATGTTAGTCGCCATACTGTGCCCACTCATGCCACGGTTGGTTGGGAAAAACCAGGCGGCGTTCATTAAGGGCTGCCACCTCCAGGATTAGGTCTTGCAAGAAATCCAACACTCCCTCCGCGTCGCGAAGTTTTCGAGCCTCTGCATCAAGCTCGATATCACTAAAGCCTACGATTCTGTCAGCTGGGCTTCCCTGCGGCACGTGCTGCTCGCGAAAGGCCTGGATTGGGACTTTGTGGACCTCTGCCTGCAGATGCAAAGGGGTGGGCAGTACTCCCTAGACATCGATGGGCGCCTGCGGGGCTTTCAGGGGACCGGTTGCGGGCTGCGCCAGGGCGATCCCCTCTCCCCCCTCCTTTTTCTGGCCCTGATGGACCTCCTGTAAATCTATTGTGTGGAGGAGGGCGTCCAGGGGCTAGACGTGCAGGGCATTCGCTATCTCACCGCTCATTACGCGGATGACACCATGGTTTTCATCAAGGCCTCCGTACCTCAGGTCAGGGCGTTGATGAGGGCACTGGACTAGTTCCAGCGGGAGGTGGGGCTACACGTGAACGCTGGGAAGTCCACGCTATACTTCACGCACACGCATCAATCTGTGCGCAGTAGGATTATTCAAATCCTGGGGATCCTGCCAGGCGAGGCGGAGGATAAATATTTGGGCATTCCCATCCACAATTGGAACAGACGGCAAACATGGCAGGCTTTCCTGATGAGAATGCAGTAGCGCACGACCCATTGGATGAATCATTTCCTCTCCCATAAAGGGAAGATCGTGCTCGCGACCGTGGTGCTGGGGCAATGGCTAGATTCGGTGCCTTGGTGGCTGCCTTGCCATCAGGTGTTGTCTCGAAGATCGATGCGATTCTGCGGAATTTCGTTTGGTCAGGAGGGAAGGGGGGAAAAAGATGCACTTGGTGGATTGGACCACCACTACACGGCCTCATGAGGCCAGGGGGTCGGCATTCTCCCCTTCACGGAGGAGGT
This sequence comes from Gnetum montanum, assembly GCA_015680685.1. Classification (NCBI taxonomy): domain Eukaryota; kingdom Viridiplantae; phylum Streptophyta; class Gnetopsida; order Gnetales; family Gnetaceae; genus Gnetum; species Gnetum montanum. Next base: position 38,505 of record MNCI01014459.1, read on the forward strand.
TGCATTCGGGCGACAAAGGTTGATTCGAAGGCTGTCCACCACGCTGGACGATCCCTCCATGTGGGCTCAGATCTTGTGGCGGAAGTACTGGCCCTGGACGGCTGCTGGTTCCGACTCTCTGGTTTGGAAGCAGCTGTGTGCTCACGTGGCGTCGTTGCGCGGTGCTGACGAGGTCCTGCACCCTCGGTAGTACATCCGCACTCGGTTTCCAACTGATCCACGTTGAATGCTGCTCTGGTGGGGCTTTATCCCTGAAAAGATTAAGATGTTCGGGTGGCTGATCCTTCACAAGGCCCTCCCCATTAGGACTTTTTTGCAGAGCAGGGGCATGGGGGTTAGTCCCCATTGCCCTCTGTGCAGCCACTCTGCTGAGACGCTACAGCACTTCATGCAGGAATGCCAAGTTACTAGAAAATTCTAGCACACGGCCGGTCTCCACCCCATTACAGTTTCTGGCAACTCGCGGACGCTCACCGCGCTGTGGATTATGTGGAAGGCCAGAAACGATTACATTTTC
>MNCI01014459.1:39673-50864 GCA_015680685.1 Gnetum montanum
ATGCTGTGGGGCCGGGGCCGCGGTCGCTGGTCCGCGCTACGTGCCTGTGTAGCTCATTCTTTTTTTTGGAATAGATTTTCTCTCGACCTTTTTCCGAAAAAAAAAGTCTTGCAATATAAAAATACTTCATTGATTTTCTACAAGTTAGATGAATGTGAAAAGTGGTATGCGATGGAATTTTTTAAAGACATAGTCTTTAGAAAAACTAATGACAGAATTTAACTGTTAAAAATCTTAAAGCTAAAATCTCACAATTGAAGTTCAAGATGCAGTAGCTTGAATCAGAAATCTACTTTATAACAAACACCAATTATTGTTACGGTCGAGATTTAGTTGCAGAGATAATGCATGATATTCATTTTACAGCGACCATCACTGGAAGTGCAACTAATTAAGTCATAAGAGATCCACAGCCACTACCTGTAGTGCTTCATTCTGCATACCCATGAGCCACTCCTGCCCATAAATCCAATTTAGCTGAGTTCGATTTTTTTTTTTTTTTTCATCTTCCAGTTATTCTCAAATAGATCCTATGAATGGTTCTATGTGTAGCCTTTCATATGCACTGAGTACTAAGCTATAATAAAACAGTCTGTTTCATAGTGTCTCCTATTAATATCTTCTGTCGTCATGACTGAGGAAGATAATGTTATGGGACAACAGTGTTGTTTGTTGGTACTTAGACATCACAAAGATACATATCCCTTGTCGTTTTGTTGCCTATGATTATACCTCTCACATATGAATAATCACTTAACAGACTAATGCATGAAGGGGAATGCCAGCTTGATATTGGTTAAGACATCAGACTTTTCAGAGAAATGAATACGTTTTAATATCAACTTTTTAAAACTAGCCAAGCAAGACCGAATGGTGTACTGAAATATTAGTATAGTACAACCAAAATAGAAAATTTGAAAGGAAAATTTTTTTAAAAGAATTCAAATAGGACGGAATAAAATTAAATGTCCTTCGCAATTTGTGGTACTCTGAAACTCAGTTACGTTGCATATTCCATATGTTGCTAGTCTAAATTGTCTTAATTGTTTATTGTTGTAAGAATGTCTTGTACCTGAAATTTGCAGTTGCAAAATGATGAGGAACGACAATTGGCCTAAGAAACACCCAACCAGCCACCTGTGAATTGCAATCTTGGAATCATAACCTGTGAATCGCCCTCTTCCTATGGAATCACCAGGAATGAACACAACCAGGGGAGACACAGTTGCAAAATAAAGTGCCAAAATTTAGCTCTTTATACAAGAAAATATGCAAAATAAAGTACGACAAAATTAAGTGCCAAAATAAAAGTTGTATAAAGTGCCAAAATTTTTATTACAAAATTAGAAGGTTTAAAAATGAGGAAAAGAAAGATAAATTATCCTAGACATAGTAGAAATAAAAATAACAATAAAATAGAAGTAACTATTTAATACCACAAAATATTTTAATAAAAATAGTTCCATTATTTAGATTGTAAAGTTGATAAGGATATAAGAAATGGGATAAGAGAGAATGGAAAAAATAAAGTTAAGCTAGTAGTGCATTAGGAAATAACAAGATTTAAATAAGAGTATAATGAAAAATTTTATAAGATGATAATCAAACTTATTATCATATATAAAATGTTGATTTGTAAAATAGGTGCATAAGCAACAAATTAGCATGAAAAATGTGAATGCTCATCACAAAATGAGAGAAATTCTATAATGCAAATATTAGTGAAATATTTTGAGTATCATATATTATAGATAAACTAAAGAAATAATATCTTAAATGATTTGGCTATGTTCAAATTATCAAAATCAAATAATGCATATCTCGTAAAAATGTTGCCATATCACAATTCCAAAACAACCATTCAAAGAAAGATAAAACAAGAGATGGGAAAATTAATTATAATATATATGAAAAGATTCAAATAAATCCAACTTTGGTTCTTGATAAAGGTTAATAGTCAAAGAGAACTTATGTAATTGAATCCATAGTGTTGAGACAAGGTTAGGATAATGATAATAATATTAAAAATAAAAGGAAATATTGCCTAATTTCATTCTATCAAATATGCATTGTGAAATGTTATTTATTTAGTTTTTGATAACTATATCCTAATCAAGCTTGTGTAAATTGATTTAAAGTGAATATTGATAAATTTAATGTATTGCTATTTGTAATGCAATTTAACTTTTAGAAGCTTTATTTACAATTAGCTATGCTTGTTAGAATTATACAATTAATTTAACCAAGCTTCATCTTATTTGTTAAAGTAAATATTTGATGATTCCTTCCTTTTCAACACTTCCAATTTTTTTTAAAAAAAACATTACCGTAACTTATCTCCTAAAATAATGCCCAAATAAATATTTATCTACCTATAAAAAGATTTCAAAAATTGAAGCCTATCAAGGTTGTTCAAGGCTCATCTTGTGTTTCTTTTTATTAGAATTGCTGTAACTTAAACTTGAATACATTTACCTTATGATACGTGTGTCTCATCTATGCATCCTCTAAACTTGTTTCTTAGAGAATTTAAGAATCTACCATAAAATTTCATTTTAATTACTAAAATATTATTCTTTGTTATAATTTTTTTATATTGTTTAGTTTAGATGATAAAATTAATATTAAATAATATTTTTCATAGTTTATATATGCATGTATACTAATATTACTAGTCATTTAAACTTATTTTTTATAAACATTTCACGTATTCTTAAATCTTTTTTTATATACATGTCATACAGTACTAGAAAATCACTCTTCCCTTGAATTATTAAGCTTTGTATTAAGAAGGAAAGCAAATTCAAGTTGCCAAATACTATCAACAAGATGTTGGATTATGCCAAGGCTAAAACAGTCTTGGATTTTCCTTAATCTCTAAACACAATACACATGTTGTTTATAATGCCTCCAATATAATTTAGACTTACAAATTCCTATACAAAGTAATAGACTTATAAAATGAGAGAAGGGTTTAGAGAACTTAAATTTTTGCTTTCTTTTCTTCTAAAATTTAATTTATAGTGGATTCATCATCAACTACAATATGTTTTTCAAGGGTAATAGAGAAAAATAAATAGTTGAGTTGGTTATGAGGTTGTTAAGAAGTACCTCTAGTCAAGGTTAGAATCTGAATTTACTATTACAAGTTTACACTTTTTTATTTAAGCTCCTTGCAAAAAATTCAAGTACTTTCATACTTTCAACCTATAATGAATTCAAAATAGAATAAGTAATTTCAAGGCTTTCAAAGTTGTTTATGTTCATGCAATACAATTTTACATCATCTCCCATTAGAAAATCATAAATGCAATGTGAAAACCATAAATATTGGTAGCTTGCCCTCATGTATCTTAAATATTATACTATATACAAACTTATTAGTAGGTATATTTGGATTTTTTAAAAAAATTATTCTCTATCCTTCCTTTTTCGTTATGTGGAGTCACCATTGGAACTCTCTCTATCCTTAATTGAGAGCTCTTTGCCTCATCTAATTCTATGTCATTTTATTTTGTAACAATCCGGTATGTATGAATACTTGGTTGTGCCCTAACTTGGGTTTCCTCTTTAGTTGTGCCCTAACTTGGGTTTGCTCCTTTAATACTCGTTTATTTATAAGGCTTTTCCTAAGTTTCATTCACAGTCCTCTCATCTTTCCCTTCCCCTTAAGCCTATCACTTATTCAATATGTTGTAATTGATGCACTTTTAATTTCAATAAAACTTCTTTTCGGATCCGACACCCCGTACAGGGTAAACTTGCCTTTGTCCATATATTTTCCGGCCGAAGACCCGTTTTAACCTTGGCTGCGTGAACGTACCAACACGTGGTTGTTCACACGACGTTGATGCACAGGTGCGAGCGCGTCTTGGCCCAAAGCCACGATGGATACCAAGCACGACGCTATTAGGTTGGGATGCCAATAAATAAATAAACTTCTTCCTTAAATTTTAAATGTTAATAATATTGATTTTAACCTTTAAATAATACATATAAAGGTGCAAATTTAATGCCAAAAATTTATATTTAAAGGAAGAGGTAATAACATCAATGAGAAATGGATGCTGTAAATTGAAAAATGCTATTTATCATAAGTGTAATGGTTGGTTGATACAAATGCTTGATAATTCTTTCTAAAATAAAGAATGCAGGATGTAGATAGATGTAGATGGATGTAGATAGGTTCTGGTAGATACCAGCAAGGATGGACGGACACCGGCAGGATGGCTGGCGTCCGATGGGACCCGCTCGCAAATAAGTGGTTGCAACCACTTTGCTCTGTCAGCGCAAGCCGAACTTTGCCGGCAGGCCTTTCCCCGTAAAACCCTGCTGGACCTCCTGCTACTCCTGTGCTGGCCTGAAATGCCTTCATTCTCGGCAGTCTCGGATGAACCTCCATCAAGATACCTCCAAAGTGCGTAATATGTATATATATCCAAGGCTGGAAATGGAAGCTCCAAAGTATGTAATAAGAATATATATCGAAGGCTGGAAATGGACGTTTTGGAGATTTTGGCCGTACGAAAGTTCAGAATTTTATAACAGCTGTAACTAGACGCCTGTCATTCACAACGTAAAATCAAAACAGCCAGAAAGCACGATAATTTTTCTTAATTTATGATGTGTTCACATTTTGTTGTTAGAATGTTTGCAATTTTTTAAAAGTTTTCTTCTGATGTTACAACCTCAGCTTGCTTTTGTATGTAATTTTGATATATTCTGTATGTAAACTTTGTAAGCATGTGATATTAAAGGTAACTTTAACCGTAAAAACTAGATAGCAACATATCGTGTTTTCTGGCATTATGATAGACCGTGTGACTTGAACTCTGTGTTTTCTCCATAAAATTTTGTGACTTGAAACGTAAGACGTGGCATGCTAGGACACAAATAAACCATCAAACGCTGGGGCCGCGGCTATCAAACTCACCCTGAACATCAAGGATAGGGACGGCGCTCAGCAGCTCATCGTCCCCATGGCGATGCCATGTCAGTACGCCCGGGACAAATTTTACCTTAACATTTTGCTTTTATAAAAAATGTAATTATTGTTTAAATGATTTCCCTACGATAGTAGGAACTCGACTTGCCCCTCTTTTCCCAACTTTTGCCGCTAGCCGAGCCCATATTCTTATCATGATAATGATATTGAATTCGAATCAAAATCGGATCGAATATTTAATTCAATGAATAATGATATTGTAAACAGGCTTTTGTATCACTGTTTGACCGTATCAAACACTTTTTATAAAGACAGCACACTGGTCCAGGGCTTGATCATATACAATTTGGATCCAACATTTTCATTATTTTATCCGTACATGAGCTACTCAGATGCAATTTCGCAAAAAAAAAAAAAAAAAAACATATATCACAGGTTGGAAGGCCACTGTCTGTGTATTTCCCACTCTGCCGTATGTTCCCCTTTAATTATACGCATTCATCTGTCCTTGGTGTTGTTTATTGCTGTCATGAAAAAGGTTTAATATCATCGAGGAGATTAAACCCCCTGCCATCTCTCGGAACTCTGATCTGGTTTTGCTGCTGAAGCTCGCTCCACTGCCCTACTGTAAATAAGACTGGTTACAACAAATTCTGAATTAGGAAATTGATAACCTTGTGGTAAGATATTTAAAGTTATAAAATTACAAATACAAGATGAATCTCGAAGAATTTTTTAAAGCCTTGTCTTTTGAAACTTGAAAATTCTTTTAAATCTAGCTCACAACTGGCCCATCCTGCATCGGGTGTGCGCCTGGCTTTCCTTTTTCCTTTGCACATGATCTGCATCCAAAAATTCTACGGCAGTGTTTTTAAATCCAACAAACAATCACTGTTTCACTGATCAACTCCCGATTCTCACGTCACCCAGACCCAATATATTTAATGACTTTTTAAAGTATCATACCATGATCGCCAAATACGCAGACTAAGACGCCATAGTCTTTTGGCCAACCGTGACCGTTCCAAACCTGTATTACCGTTCCAAACCTGTATTTTGTTTTTTACGTAAAGGAAACGGCAGGCTATTTAACTGTTCTTAACCTGTTAAACCTGTATTTCGTTGACGTGGCCAAGTTAAAGGAACATCGCACGCAGGGCGTTTAAACTGCTCGGTTTTGGACCACTCTCAGCTCGTCGCTCTTTTGGTGTAAAGGATTTAAGTGCCAGAACCGAACATGGTCCCACCCACCTAATTATGCAAAAGTCATTGTTCTTCATCTATTTTACATTGCTCCACTTAAGTATATGCCACTACGGTGATGGGCCATACTTAAAGTCACATCCCATTTTTAAGAGTGATTTCAATTCCACATGGTCTAGGGTTTCGGCGTTTTTTCCTTAATTTTGGTGTGAAATACATCAATTTCTTATGTGATGCATCATCATAACACATGGAAGAAAATGTCAATAACACTTTAAAATTTTTTAAAATGGTATTTAATTTTAAAATAAATAAATTAATTAGTAAGAAAATAGGTGAGCTTTTACTTATTTTTATAAAATTTTTATCATAATATAAATTAATAGTAATATAATTAACGTTGATTTTCATTTATAATACAAAATTACATGGTGTAAGAGGTTTATGACTGCCTCATTGCTTTCTTTTTTAACTTTCCAGAATTTAAAATTTGTTGCGTACACGCCAGTTGCCATAGAATGCTGAAAATTTCAAACTCTTGATCGTATGCACGAACCTACCGCGTTCGCGTGCATGCACCATACGTTATTTACGTTATTTATTTATAATTTTATATGAGTAGCCATGAAGCTCCCATATCCCGAAAAGGGCGTAACTTTGCATGGGTTCCAGCGCTTGAGTTTTGATTGCTGCGAATTATATATTAAAATTATGTATTTATAATTTTATATGCATAGCCATGAAGCTTGCATATCCGGAAAAATGCGTTACTTTGCAAGGGTTTCTAGCGCTTTAGTTTCGATTGCTGCGAATTATATATCAGAATTATAAATATTCTCTCCCCTCACGTGATCAAGCTTACTATGCTGCCAAAAAATAAATAAATAAATTATTTCGGTCTTTGGTAACCCAAATATATATATATATTTGCTCTATGAAAGTGTAAAGAATCAAAATGCAAATGCAAATCAGGTTTAACTTTCAAAATATTGATATTACCAGAGAAATGTAATCTTTGGGATTTACAGTACCTTCATAATAATTTTCTTGAAATAGATTATGGAGGCATTCATCCCACTATTCTTAATTTTCTTTTATCTTGACTTTTGCATACCCATGGTTGCATCTATATATTTGGAATAAAGTGCAAGTAGTCACATACTAGCATTTAATGTAAAAAGATTTTGAATAAGCAGCTAGGACACAGATTTATAAAATGCAACACACTTAAAAAATTTGAAATGCATTATTACAATAAAGTGCAAGAACTTTGGAAGGAACAAAATCATGGAATTATTGAACAAACTAACAGATAATTATTGAACAACCTAATTAGATAGAGCATACAGGATAGTGATTGCAAATAAAATGTTCAAAAAAATGTAGTATATAATACGATTTTGAATAGTTGAGCTTTAAACAAACTTAGTCAATTTATCCGGATCACTGAGAACTTGCTTGACATTAACATTTTCACCATGCGCTTATTTTGGGGAACCTTTCATCAATTTGGAGGTTTAATTTTCTTACAGCTTCTAAAGCCCTGAACAATGAAGCAAATGCCACAAGAAAAATGTCCACAAATCCAAATTCTTGAACATTAAAGTATGAACTATTATTTTGGGCCAAAATGCCTTCTAAAATTGTGAGGGATTTCACCACTGTTGCCTTGGCTTTTATTATATTTAGGGAGTATGATTTGGTCCACTAGGAGGTATTAATTCATGAATACCCCCTTAATTCATGAATTAATAGCTAAACTCTAGGGTTTAATATTATTAGCTGTGAGTATCAAGATAGTAAAGCCCTAAAGAGTTTAGATAAGGCCTTAAAGAGAAGGATGAGAATGGATTATTACCCAGTTAATTGCTATTTTTTTTATTTTGGAATGCATTTCATAAAAAATGCCCTCTCAATTCATGATACTCTTTAGGATATAAATACAACCTCATAGTAGACCAAAACATACTCCCTAGAAATCCCAATAGCTAGTTCTCTCTAGAATGAGATGCATAATGATAGCTCATCCTTGTTAGAAAGAGGGATTTCACAATCCTGGGTAAGGTAATGGGAGTTATGTCTTTTGTGTTCAAAGGGTTGAATTCACTTACTGCTATGTTATTTTATTTTATTTTGAAACACATTTCACTATTTGGGGTTGTCACACCTCTCCCCACCAACACTGCCATAGTGACATCACCCAAAGCTACCTCCATCAAAAGAGGGAGACATAGCTACATTATCCAAAAGCTACTGTCTGAGGGTATTACCTCCAACAAAAGGGAGAGATAGTGACATTATCCAAAGCAGTAGTGGAAGGGTGCTACCACCTCGCATATAGTGGAAACAACAACAACATCACCCCTAAGACTATAGTGAGAGTGTGCCATCTCACCCCACCATGATTGAGTGATAATGACATCATCCACCCCTTGGGCTAGGATTTCTTCATCCCTAAACTAGTGGCCTCCTCCAGGTGCCACCTTAAGAAAGTGAGGGAGCTAAAGCAACATCGTACACCTGGGGCTACCATCCCTATTCAAACCTGCACATCACAAACCCCCTATTTTGACCTCCACTCCATAGATCTCCTATAGGAAGTTTTTCACTATCCGGGTGATGAGTGGTGAGGTACCCCTACACTCAACCATACAAAACGAGTGTAGCACGCACAATCTGGTCGAACTCCGTAGACTAAATGCCTAAACGCCCCATGGAACACTTGGGGTTAATCATTCGTTGTCTTCCCAAACTTACTTGTTGTTGTTACAGTGTATGATTAAGTAAGTCCGAGGTATATGATTTTTTTGATCTTTTATGGTTTTATGTCTTCTATACTAAGAGCAAAGGGTTGAGAAACTAACTAACTCTAACTAATGTCCTAAGTCTAAATTAACTAGCGTCAACATCCATTCCCACTCACCGTACACACCCTGAACTATGCAACTATGGCTACCACACGCTAATCGTTACTGGGATCACCACACGTAATGCACGTGCTCGAAGTGGTCATACTGAGGCACCTAACTAGCCTAAGCGTGATGAGCAGCCGATTCCTTGAATAGCCGTACACATCCGTAGATGCTCGTAATCAAGTCGTACTCATCCCGTGTTCTAGGAGACAAGGGTGAGAGAATCTAATTGCGATGAGTAGCCGATTCCTTGGTTAGCCGTACACATTCGTCAATGCTCGTAACCAAGTCGTACTCATGTCGCTCTAACAACAGGTAATAAATAACATGTAATAAAACCTATCCATGTACTACAAGGTTTATCTACAAAGCTCGTCTTTATTGCCATACACAACTTGCATTCAGGTACAAAGCTACTCGAATAAAGAACCGTTCACTTGGGGACTCCTACTGCGGGCACATGGAAAATATTCTATCTCTGAAGTGACTAAACTACCAGAGCTTTGCTACTTCTAGCCTAGGATGAGAAATGAGGGGAGTGTCGCCTCTTATTTATAGATTTGGTGGCAGACTGCGATATCGTGTACGCGATATCACAGGGGACGACGCGATATCGCGGTGCATGCGATATCGTATCTCATCATACCCCCATGACTGAATGAAAACTTGTCCTCGAGTTCCTTACAATAATATGAGGTAGGTATGGAATTATTGAGGGGAATGGAACTAATGGGATGACATGTGAACGGATCATTATTACAAGACTTGACAAAACTGGTGTTCATGACAACAAGGGTGAACACCTTATTACAATGACATCATGCCTTTGTTGGTAGCTAAAAAAGAGAGAGAGAGAAAGAAAAGTTGTTGCTGCCAATGCCAAGATTGCGCCTTCATTGTCCATTCGTAAGCACACCATCGATCTTACTTCTTGCATAGCTGCTTCTAGCATGGCTCCACTCCAAGTGTTTGCTCCAGATCTAATCCATTGTTTGCATGTCCATCATCTGCACACACAACACAATCACATATTAGCAAAGGTAATTGAATCATCATGCAATTGATACCTTGCATTGGTGTAAACTCATTGGCTAGGTTGTGGTATGGCTTATATGGATCTGAGAATATGTAACTAATGACTACCAAAGGTGTAGGGGTTAGGAAGAAAATCAAAAATTTTGGGGCTAGGAGAAAATCGAAAAAAGTAGGCCCCGTACCCCCATGACTAATCATGAACCTCTGGTAGCGTGAGAATGGAGAAAGAAAAGGAGTAATAAAGATAGATAAAAAGAGACAACTATGGCATCGATGAAATGGATGTCAAGATGGAAATGAACAAAATAAAATTAATTGCAAAATGTTAAGGGAAAGAATTTAACTAAGGCTCCAAATAGGAATGTCAGTGGGTCCTCCCCAAAGTAGGCTCATGCCCTTAATGCCCTGACAAACCCACATTCAAAGAGTCCATAGGCCCTGGGAATATCATTTGGAACAAGAGTTAAAGTCTTAACCACCAGAATTTACCAAAAAGAAAACAATGCATCGACCAAAATATATACACCAATGATACAACTGGGAATGAGATGAACAATGGAGAGAAGGATGGAGAGAAGAGAAATGGAATGGAATCCCAAGAACAAGGTGGTGTACAGCCCCTTGTGTGTTTGATGATTAATGTGACTTGGCAAATCTCATTCCAACTCCAACCTCAAACCAACCACATCCAGTCACTTGGCATCAATGCATTCAGTTAAACCATCCACTTGGGCAACAAGAATGCACACTCAAAGAGCCACCACCATTCTGATGAAACAAAGGAGAGAATGGGAAGCAAGAAGGGCCTTAGTTAGAGGGAACACTTTTGGTTCCATAACTAGTGCTTGTAGCCCAAGTTTATTCGTCTAAGGGGTGTGCTTTGAATTCTCACTTTTTCTTCTCTTTTTTCTTCTTCTCTTTTTTTTTGTGTTTTTTATTTTTATGCGTGAGAACCACACCATACAAAGACTTCTTATTTTTATTGTCTCAGCTTTCGATAATTGGGTAACATCGGAACGGCAAGAAAACTCAAGAAGAAACATTCAAGCACCCAAGAGAATGACCAACACAAAAGCATCAAGTTCCTTTGAAGTCA
>MNCI01014459.1:51788-72493 GCA_015680685.1 Gnetum montanum
TAGCCATGCCCTTCCCATTATAATTGGGAAGTCCCCTTCGTTGTTGTTCACTTCAATCACTAGAAAATCAGCTGGGTAAGACCAACCACACACAGTGGTGATGATGTCCTCCACCAATCCCAAGGGAATGGTGATGGACTGGTCTACCATCTCTAGTTGAATGTTGCTCTTCTTGAGTTGGGGCAGGTTCTAAGCATGATACATCTCTCGTGAAATTAAGTTGACTCTGGAACTTGAGTCAAGAAGAGCCCTATGTGGTTTATTTCTGGTGATCTACAAATAGATTAAGGGGCTTCCAGGGTTAGTTAGTTTCCTGGGAAGGTGGCCTACCTTGATCCAGTCGGTTACGGTATGCATTAACATTACTGTATGCATTACGCTCTGTTGGACTGAAGGGTGCTCCGAAGTGTTAGATGGTGATGGAGGAGTGTACATGGCCTCAACCACTTGTTGTTGTGAGAGTTTGTCTAGGCTTTTGGTTCTAAAGAAAGGTCTTCTCTTTTTACAGCTGTCAGAACCAGCAATAGGTTGGATATTTACAGCTCTCGCAGCGTGAGGTTGCTGCGGTTGAGGAGGAAGTTCCCCTTGCATTGTTAGAGTAGGAGGTGTTATGGGAACTACTTATGGTGGAAGAGGTGCGGATGGATTAGGAGGATGGAATGAGTGTGAGATGTCTCCTGAAGGAGAAGGAGTCCTTCTGAAGTACTCCCGAACTTGGTAGTGATGGTTGGGAGTCATTTGGAGAAATCGGTTGCTACACATAATAACCATAAGGATCGGGCTGCCAGTAAGGGTACTGTTTTGTTGGCGGTGGCATCCCCCATGATTATGGGTATTTCCACTATTGATGCTTTCTGATGGAGTGTGGTGGAGTTCCACTTGCATAATACGTTAAGGGTTGGTGGAACTACCTTGGGTTACCTTGTGGATAAGGTAACCTTTGGGGTGTTTGTCGTTGGTTGAGTCTTGGATTAAGCGCATACACCCTAGACTCCTATAGGTGTGAGATGATGAGATAACATCCCTTAGGATGGTCATAATGGCAGATCTCACATCCACCATCATCGTCTGAATCAGAATCCTTAGCCACATCAGAGTTAGTGATTTTTCCCTTACCCTTGTTATGTGCAAGGCTTAAATCTCTCCACTTTTTCTTACCTTTGTCACTACTTTGTTCAACCTTAGACTCTTCTACAATTTTCAAGACTGTTTCAATTCTTGAGTCTAAGGAATCCCACATTTGGTCTACTTTGGCCAATACCTCGGTTATTAACTTTTGGATCGGCAAAGTCTTCTGATTCACCAACTCTTCGATTGGTGACTCATCCTCTTCATCACAAAATTTCACTCCCTTCTTTCAAAGGGAGGGATTGCGTAGCTCACCTTCTTCATTTGCTACTTGCACCAACAAGCTACGTACTTCATGGGCTCTAAGTTGTGAGAGTCTCCCTTGGGCGTAAGTTCCTAGGGTTCTTCTAGTTTCATTTCTTAGCCCATCCATGATGTGGCGAAGTTGATTCCACTGAGCATACCCATGGCCCAGGGAATGATGTAACAATGTGTAGTAGCGGGCCATGGAAGCATCCAAGGGTTCATATGTACCTTGCTTCCAGCCTTGGATCTGCTTACGCAAATTGGACACTCTGGAGTACGTTTGATACTTCTCGTTGAGTAGTTCTAACATCGTACTCCACCTCCTAATGGTTTCCGGTTCTAAGGACCAGTACCAGCTCTCTGCTTCTTTGGTGAGTGTCCTTGGGAACAACTTAAGTTTTTGCCACTCATTTTCTATATTCTGCAAGGCACAAGCATCGTGCAATGCCTGTAAATGATTTTGCGGATCAACATTGTATCCCCCTTTAAACCGTGGGATGTTGTTCATATCTAATTGTTTGATCCAGCTATCCTATAAATGCCTTGTGGGAATCCTAACTACCTCCGTTATATCAAGCATACTTTGGGTTGCGAGTAGGGGCTTGTCATGATCGTTTCTTTCATGACGCTTGTGATGTCTGCATTGTTCCCTACTCTCCCTACATCCTTTCCCTTGTCCTCTCTCTCGAATTTCACATCGAGGTCTTTCATCCTTTTTACTTTTGTCCTTGCCTTTATGTTCATGGTGGTTGCGTCCAGATATGGAAGGAGAGGATGAGTGATGTGAAGAAGGGGAAGAAGAAGGGGAACCATTGTCATGATGATGATTCTTGCCTTCTCTTCAACTGCTATGGCCTTGATCGTTGTGACGATTAAAGTGCTCGTCCTTAGCATGAGTGGTTGTTCCCTCTATGAACAGCTAGTGTTCACGGGCATCAGAACCAGGGATATGTATTGTTGATCGTAGGTTCTGATACTCATCCTCCTCACCATCATTAGGAGGGGGAACATCTTTTGCTAAAGAACCCGTGATGAAGGGTTCCTCATCTCCTATTTCGCTAAAGACGTGCGGGGCTTTGCCCTTCAAAAAAGCATGTTGACTCTCCTGCCTTAAGTCTCTCATACGTTGGGCATCTATGGGATAATAATCCCTCATGTCAAAATCTTTTGCAACATATTCCGTGAAATGCTCTTGCATGCCAATCTATACCAAGGCATGGAAAAGTATGTGAGAGATTGATCGATTTGGGGGTAACACAATGTTACCGTGCAAATCTCTCCACTACAGTTGTTTGTCTTGATGGAAAACAAAAGTAAAATTAGGAATATACTCATCAGGATGAGTATATGTCATCCTATATTGTTTAGGACTTGGTTGATTTTGGTTATGTTTTTTATCTTGCCGACTGTCTCGTGTGTGGTCCTTAGGTGGTGAGTTGCTCTTATGAGAAGAAGGCATTTTGATTGGTGTGCTATTTTACCATTATATAATTTTTTCTTGATTAACCCAAAGGTTTGTTAAGGCTCACAACAATGTGAGTGATATCCCTTATGTTCTATTTGGTGCACAAACACTTAGTCCCCGACAACGGTGCCAATGATGAGTGGCGAGGTACCCCTACATTCAACCATACGAAACGAGCGTAGCACGCGTGATTTGGTCGAGCTCCATAGACTAAATTCCTAAATGCCCCATGGAACACTTGGGATTAATCATTCGTTGTCTTCCCAAACTTACTTTTTGTTGTCATGGTGTATGGTTAAGTAAGTCTGAGGTATATGATTTTTTTGGTCTTTTATGGTTTTATGTCTTCTATACTAAGAGCAAAGGGTTGAGAAACTAACTAACTCTAACTAATGTCCTAAGTCTAAATTAACTAGCGTCAACATCCATTCCCACTCACTGTACATACCTTGAGCTATGCAACTATGGCTACCAAACGCTAATCGTTACTGGGATCACCACACGTAATGCACGTGCTCGAAGTGGTCATACTGAAGCACCTAACTAGTCTAAGTGTGATGAGCAGCCGATTCCTTGACTAGCCGTACACATCCGTAGATACTCGTAATCAAGTCGTACTCATCCCGCATTCTAGGAGACAAGGGTGAGAGAATCTAATCGCGATGAGTAGCCGATTCCTTGGTTAGCCGTACACATTCGTCAATGCTCATAACCAAGTCATACTCCGCGCTAACAACAGGTAATAAATAACATGTAATAAAACCTATCCATGTATTGAAAGGTTTATCCAGAAAGCTTGTCTTTATTACTGTACATAACTTGTGTTCAAGTACAAAGCTGCTCGAATAAAGAACCGTTCACTTGGGGACTCCTAGTGCAGGCACATGGAAAATATTCTATCTCTGGAGTGACTAAACTGCCAGAGCTTCACTACTTCTAGCTTAGAATGAGAAATGAGGGGAGTGCCGCCTCTTATTTATAGATTTGGCGGTGGACCGCGATATCGCGACGGCCACGATATCGCGTATGCGATGTCGTGGTGCATGTGATATTGCGTCTCATCACCAGGTTTTTCACACCCAAGACTTTTTCAAACCCTAGTGTTTTTCACACATATGTATGCATAGATGATCATATTTCATGAACCAACACTGCACAAATAGATTGTAATAACTTACACACTAGTGCACAAACCATCGATTCATAGAATTAGTGACACATACTCCGTCATCAAAATTGGCCAACTTTCCTCCTCTTCAAGTAGCAAGCAATTCCACATCCACTCAATCAACCAATGTTCCCAAAGGGCTGATGTACCATAACCTACCATGAAAGACCATAACATGGTAAATTTGAAAAGAAGTAAGCTTCATATTAACCCGATTAGATAGTGTCACATATTTATACCGGATAGAGCCCTTAGGGCTTAGCTTAGGGCATAGATTTTTAGCTAGTTTGTCTAGGCTACTATGGAGTATGTTCAAGGAGTCCCTAAAGTAGAATAGCCTTTTATTCTTATGATAGACAACTAACTTGTAAAGACTATTGTTCCTCATCATTGATTTTAGAGTGTAGTGCTTATGATGATAAGCTAGGTGCCTTAACAAGAGAATCCCATTGAATCTAGAGAAGTTGTGAAAGTATATAGTAAGGATAGAAGGATTGGGTCTAATGATCATAGAAATCCTTTCGGACCAAGTCAAATAAGACCTTAGTACTCCTATCTTCAAAGGATTCTAGGAGAAGTGTATTAAAACCTTCTTTAGTAAAGACTACTTGATCATCCTAGAGTCCTTTGAGATCTTATTTTACTTGGTTGAAATGATTTCTACAATCATTAGATTGAATCTTTCTATCTTTACTATAGACTTCCACAATTTATCTAGATTCAATGGGATTCTCTTGCTATGGCACCTAGCTTGTCATCACAAACACTACACTCTAAAACCAATGATGAGGATCAATAGGCTTTACAAGTTATTTTTCTATCATAGGAATAAAAGACTATTCCACTTTAGAGACTCTTTGAACCTACTTCCTAGTAGCTTAGACAAACTAGCTAAAAATTTATGCCTTGAGTTGGGCCCTAAGGGCTCTATCCGATATAAAGATATGACATTGTCTAATTTGGTCAAGTATGAAGCTTACTTGTTTTTGAATTTACCATGTTGTGGTGTTTCATGGCAGGTCATGGTACATTGGCCCTTGATCTCCAGTAGGTTATGCCCTTTGAGAACATTGGTTGATTGACTAGATGTGGAATTGCCTGCTACTTGAAGAGGAGGAAAGTTGGCCGATTTTGGTAATAGAGTATAGGTAACTAATTCTATGAATCGATGGTCGATGCACTGGTGTGTAAGTTATAACAATTTATTTGTGCAATGCTGGTTCAATAAAAAAGTCAATAATCTTACAACATTACGCATTCAAACTTGATTGGGTGGATGCGTTACCACTCAAAAAAGTAGTCATCCCTAGTCAAGGTTGTCTCGCAACTAAGAAGCTTACTCGCACATGAATGAGGCTAGTGACTTTACACTTGTCCAATGAACTACAGGTCACTTTCCCACCGTAGGTGAAAGCAATCTAGTAAGCAAAAATCAAAAGAAGTATGTCTTTAATTTCTTTTTTCGCAAGAGTAATATGTTGCTTTTTTCTTTCAATAATTGTAATTACCACCTCCTTTGTCACCACATTACATGTTACTCATTTTCCTAGCAACTCTAAAGGTTACAATAAGCTCACTCAAAGAATGAGCGCACAACAAGCCTATATGTTTTTGTTATAGAGCCCCCTTTGTATTGTAAGTTAGGGAGCCATCGCCCAGTCTAATATCTTTGCAATGTTCATTTCCACAATGCGAAGCTTCGCAAGTGCACTCACAAGCTTAGCTCAGCATGCCCTTGCGAGATGTCACTGTTCACCATAATTGTGTTACATGTCACTCAGTGCCTTTTAGCATGGCTATTGTAGCCCTTTTTGTGGAATTAGTTTACATAGGAAACTATGGGTAACTTGCAAGGTTCTATATGCAATGCTAGTAATGCATACGACAAACGACGATGTCTGTTCACCACTGCCCGTGTAGCTTCAAAATGGCAAAAAAACAGAAATTGTTAATAAATATCCCAAAAGGGGTAGGGGAGGGCAAAAAATGCGAAGCAAAAAGTTAAATAAGTCTCACAGACATTAGAACCTAAGAAAGAACTAGACAAGTAGACAAATACCAAAGAAGGGGAAGAAGAACCAAGATAATAAACCAAGATTAAAGAAGATCATGATAAGCGTTATGTTCCAATAATTGATGCATCGTGTGAGGCAAAAAGCTTGTAGCACTTGTTGAAAAATTTATAACTCTTTGCTAGAAACTCAATTTTGCTATCCTCCTTTTAATAGATCTCCATGGTAGGATAGAGAAACAGCCTAGGATGCATTGAAGAGAATGGATACAGGTAGGATCCGATATGATTTAGGGAGAAGTTTATTTACGGTCTTATGTCCGTTGACCTATTTACTGGTGGTCATTACTTTTCCCATTCACTTCCCAGTTTCTGCCCTGCCCGATCCGACGTCATTGTTGTTTCCCACTCACCGCTGCCTTTGCGTGATCGCAATCATCTACGTGCCCGCGATCATTTAAGCAAAGAAATTTGAACTCTAAATGATTTACTGTTGAGAAATAGAAAATTTCAAAATCTTTAGCCTTGGATTCTTGAAAAGAAAATCGCAGCGCAGCGTTAGAAAGGAAATTTGGAACAGGAAAGGAAAATTGGTTAAAAAAATTTATAAAAGATAAATTGATATTAAAGTACGAAGCATAGATTCATCTGCAGCAGTGGAGAAACATTTGTTTAAACAATTTTAAAATTGATTGGGAGTAAACACAAGGAAGCATAGATTCATCTGAGCGGTGAAGTAAGCTGCAATCTTAATTTTATTTGTTAATGATTTAAATAAGCATAAAGTCATCTGAAACAGTGGAGAAACATTCTGAAACGGTGGGGAATTGGGCAGAATCACATTCTTAAAAGTGTTAAGGCAGGAAAAGCAAACGGGTTCAGATACCCGATACTCTGTGAGTGGTCGGGGGAGCAGCCGAATCCATGAAAGTCTGCAATTTCATAGTCACTCGATGCTTTTAAACACCGGGCTCTAAATCATTGCACGGTTCTTATTGCTGATAGGCCCACTCTGAATTAGACATCCCGGTAGGGTGCCCGTACTGTTTTATACACTTCAAAATCGTATGAAAATAACGGTACCGGAGTATCCTATATCCATGGTATGAGAAAAATCTGAAATTCTAGCCTGGGCACACACGGCGCTGTAGAACTTCTTTGTCAACGTAAAATATTTGGAATCAGGATAAAATTTGCAGGGTGAATTGCACTTCAAGGACCTGTCTTATCTTCGAATAAAAAGTATCTTGAAAAGTACAACCTAAATAAAAAGCTTAACATAAAAATTACGCTTGATTTACATATACCATGTGTGAAAAATGTTAGTGTTTTTATTTAGAAATGAGCAAAATGAAAGTATAAGGTCTCACACTCTATATTAATGCTATGTATCTTTCAAATATAATTAATTAATAATATATTCATTAAAATAAACACCTTGAAAAACGAGAATGATGTCTGCACACCGTACTAGAAGGGCACACCAGAAAGCAATGATTGAAAATGGGAGAGATTCTTGAGCCGGATTTTAGAAATGACTTCGATAAAATACATCAATATTTTTAATTTTAAGCATTTAAAAACTTAATTAAAGATTTTTTATTCTGTTAAAGTCTTTTTACTTTTTATTCCTTGAGAAAGCAACAGAATTAACAAGCCATAAAACCTGCAATGCAAGGTGTAATAGAATTATTATCAAAAATCATAATTTGCAATTTCAATTACTAAGTTCGGCAAAATAGATTGTGATTTGCAAAATGTTTTAGCAAGTTGGTATATAGCATGGTGTTTTCAGCTTGCTACTAAATTATATTAAGGTTGCTTTCTTTGTTCATTGTTTTTTCTGATGCTATGTTGTTTTAAATTTCATTTAAATCATTGATTAATAGAAATTTTCCCAGGTTTGCGCCATTAATTGCTAGAAATCGGAAAACATTGACTAACCGGTTCGTTATAAAAGTCCAAGCCGCGATTACTCGCTATGTCGGCGATTAAACACCGGGTAAAAAATACCTCCAATGTCAGTCTTTAAATTTGACCCCTGGTGGCAATGGTGATATTTTGGGCCTTGGTCATTAAAAGATTCCAATGTCAGTGTCGCATTGTGGATCCAGGTGGGGTCACATGCTGTGGTTTTCGTAAACGACGACCCGGCCTTTTACTTCATACATACTCCATCGCGAGCAGACGTATTATAATTTGGAAAACTGAATTGCGAAATGTATTAAAAGAATGCGAGTCTTTACTTTGCTCGAATTTCCATGTAAACAGGTTGCTAAAGAGCCGGTGCCAGTGACAGTATGGTACAATTCTTGACTTATGCACAGGCTTTTTTGAAAGGCTGAAATTCAAGCGTGGGTGCAACTTTTTTGTGGTCGCAATTGCGCTCTAATTTGAAAAATAGATTTCAGAGAATTTGGTGCCCTGGTGGGGTTGGAAATTCAGATTTCGTCCCTCCCAAGGGTAAATAACTAAATATACAGCAAAGTAGCTCTACGCAAATGATTTATTACAAGGCGGTAAACCGCCGGTTATTAACGGTCTATCTTTGATTTTGAGCCGAGTTGAGTCATCGACTTGGTTTTAATATTTTATTAAAAAATAAAATATCATAAGTATTTAAATGAAAGAACAACGGATAGAACTAACAAATCTAATAATAATTTTGAACATTATGTGTAGCCTTTTTATTTTAAAGTTCTATGATGTTTCATTTGTTATAGCTAATTCAAGCTCTGCCTTTGCATCAGTTTAGAACTTGCCTTGAAACATCTTTAAAACATTAATTATAATACAAAAGATATATTTGAAAAGCATGTTAAATGATTTATAATACCGCTTTACCTTTAAAAATATAGCCGAGTTTTACCGAGTTATTTTGCGAAGTTTTTCCAAATTATTTTCAAACCAAGGAAAATTTTTTTCCAAATTTTTAATCACTGCCCTGCTCGACCGTATTAAATTTTTTTTACACTGTTTTATGCAAAAATAAACCGTCGGGATAATACGCTGTATACTCTTTACTGCAAAAACAAGCACCCTATATACGCTGTATACTCTTTACTGCAAAAGCAACCACCCTATATACGCGCAACTTGACCGCATATTTGCAAGCCTGGCTGGTTTCCTTTGGCATTTTGCGCGATGCGATCGTAACACTTGTTCCGACGTTGGTAAGTGCGCGCAATAATAGAAGTGGTGTGACCACAATTAGCGCATTGTGTGGTAACGTGATAAGAGTTGCATGTGC
Organism: Gnetum montanum; assembly: GCA_015680685.1. NCBI lineage: Eukaryota > Viridiplantae > Streptophyta > Gnetopsida > Gnetales > Gnetaceae > Gnetum > Gnetum montanum. The sequence continues at coordinate 61,057 of MNCI01014459.1, forward strand.
AATGATGCTTTTCCTTGTCGCGTGGTGTTGGCTGCATTGCAGGTCTCCATTGCACATGGTTCAATGTATGACCTCACCAGCAAGAATTTGATGGGTAAATAAATAAACGTATCTAGGTTTCGATAGAAACCATATTATACTCTGTCATCTTTCGTCAAAACGTAACGGAGAAAATACCCGGTTCGAATACGCCGTTCGAAGACGTATAAGTCGAAAACTGAAATTGTTGCCCCTGGACGCATCGTCTCATACAAAAGGTGAAATTTGAATAACACTAAATGTGATTTCTCGGGGCTTAGTTGCATGTCATGGTTTTTGGTTAGTACTTATTAAAATTAATCATGGCTATTTCATTGGTCACACGTACACCTCTGCTATATAAGTTTTTGTTGTTTTTTACAAAGCCATGGTCTTTCACAATTAATTTCAATTGCACGTGATTTTCAAGTCACAAAGCCTTGGTCTTTCACAATTAATTTCAATTGTGCATGGTTTTCAATTGTCATCAACTATCTGCAAGGTTTGAGCATTCACGATCAGTTAAAATAGGTCATGGCTATTTGACTATAAATTTTAAGATATGCCATGATCAAGAACCATAACATGTGACTAAGCCTTGATGTCCTTGATGGGCAAATAATTTTCGAGACCTTTACAATGTTTATTTGATGAATATATAATTAATCTCTTTTTAAAGATATTGATGAGTCACATTTTGGGCGACTGCGATATTGCATATATGCGATATGGCGGCCTGTCTCCTCATCTATAAATAAGAGGTAGACAAATGAGTTCGGGGAGGGAGTTATTAGTTCGTTACCCAAACTCTTGCAATTTTTCCTTCTTAGAGTTAGAATTATTTTCCAGTGTATACCCGCAGTGTGGTGATTGTAATTGTACGACATCCTTTATTCGAGTGTGACGTACTTGGACATGCACATGATTGATAATAAAAATTTAGATTACTTCATCATTGCAGCATTCACTTAGTTTAATTAATCATTTAATTAATTGTTATTTACTACCTTCCTAGTTAATCTCTCTCACTCTTAAACTCATGTTAAAACGTAGAATGAGTATGACTTGATTACGAGCATTTAAGTATGACTACTTGGTAACCTAGTAGCGTACCTAGGATCTGTGCTTGGTAATCCCAGTAGTAGTCGTGCACGAAGTCCAAGATGTGTACAAATAATCAAGGAATGGATGCTCATCGCACTTAGCCTAGATTAGATTCTTTCTCACCCTTCTCTCCTAGCTTAGTTAATATTACTTTCCATTGCCTTCAAGAGTAGCATTAGATTAGAAATCCATCATACACCTCACTCTGGACTAAACCATACGTGACAAAGCTAATACTAGTCTAGGTGGGAAGATAACGAACTGCGACCTAAGGCTAACTGTCTAGATGCCACAACTAATCCATCTGCGGAGTTCGACTGGATCGCACGTATAACGTTTGTATTCGTATGGTTGAGTGTAGGGGTACCTCGCTACTCATCAGATATGTAACATTAATATAAAGTAAATCTTAGAGGCCCATCTTCTTTATAGTTGATGAGCAACGAGTACTCCCTAAGCCCAACCATATGAATCACAAGCATTTCACTAGTGATCTAATCGAATTTCATGGACTTTAGCTCCTAAATGCACAACAGGCAAGGTAGTGACTTAAAGATTTGATCATTATCTTCTTGACTTCACTTGTGTAAGTGCAAAGGTATGGTTAAGTATAAGCCAAGGCACATTATTTTTATTGATTTTTTATATTTTATTTTATTTAATCTAAATATGAAATAAAGAGAATTCATTGTAAATTAATTAATTAACTATCTAATGTCTTAATCTAACTAGCCTAGCATAAGCATTCAGGCCCACCTTCTATGCACATCCTGAACTCATTAGGAATACTACTAGGTTACCAAGTGTTAGGCTATTGGGCGAACTAAGCGATAACGTTGTTGAGATTACCAAGCTTTAACAGTATGTTTGAGGCATTTGTACTTATGTGTATTAATTAACTAAAAACATGAATGTAAAGTGCATGAATAATAAAATGCATGACAAGAAACATTAATCTATTCTTAGTACAACAAGGAGTTCAAAGAATCTTGGTTGTTTACTGAACCTAGGTCCCACCAATGTTAAATCTATAATGGTTGGATTTAGTGGTTTTGTGAGAGCATTGTTTGCTAAAGTAAAAACTTAGTCAATAACAACTGTAAGCCCAAATCTCAAAGGAGTATGGTCAGCATCATGTTGGCAACTTACTGTGAAAATTTGTCAAATTTTGCAGATGCTAGGGTATTCTCTAAAAGCAATGCACAATAGTCACAAGGCCTAGTTGTTGTGAAAAATAGGCAAGGGCTTGCTAGGGAATCCTACCTAGATGTTGTGAAAGAACAAAGATTTAGCTATTCATAGAGGCGAATGGCAAAAAAGAACTCATGCAGCCGATCCCATTTTGTTGGAACAAGTTTGAAATGATGATGACTATTTGCCAAAGTAAACCTATCCATATATTAGTAGTCTTTTATTGTTGTAAAAGTTCTACGTTGGTGGCAATGCTTGTAAATGACTCTCAAATTGTCATTTAAAACAATAAATATTTAACATGACATGCATATCAAAAGTATAGTGTGAGACTATGCATATGCAATGACTATTCTTAAATATGCTTACATGTTTGTGGGTAGATAGAGGTGGAACCCAAAAGTACATGTTTGAATAATATAAAAAAGGTTTTTAATTGCAATGAAGCATATAGAATAATGTTAGGTATAAAAAATATTCTCAATTTTAATGTAGTAGTAGAATAATAGTATGCATTGAGAATAATAAGTAAGAGGTTGAGGATTCAAATTTGATTTATATCAAATTCTCACTAGGTTTAAAGAAAGACACTAGTTGATGGTTTTTATTTTCACTATTTTTAAAGAAAGATACATAGAATTTTTCACATACATTAGCATGCATGATGGTGCATAGTAATTATGAGTTCCTAAGAAACCTCACCCCAAGGTCATTAGCTCATCTAATTCTAATTCTTCATGTGCAAAAGAGATGATGTGGTTGGTGCCATCCACATTGGTCAAAGGCCATGACCTATGGGAAGTGAGACATCTTCCACATTTTGTACGTGATCTATTTCTCATTTTCGATCCTTGTGGAATTTTATTTTGTACAACAACCTTCATGTTTGCTTGTGTCTTCCATTGTAGCAACCATCATAAGTGACTCTATGTTTATTATGGCATTCGAAAGTGGCTTGTACCATTACACTTCACACTTGCCAATCATCCATATTATCAAACTTTTGTAAGTAGCTCTATGTTTCTTCTAGTATTCATTAGAAGCTTATATTGTCACAATTCACGATTGCTAGCCATCATCTTCATGGCCTCATCTTTGTCGTTCAAGGTTCCATCATCCTATTGACATTGAAATTTGAGCTTGATTAAGTCCTTACCTTTGTCCTTGAAGGTTTCATCATCCTAATAACCTTGAAATTCAAGCTCGACTAGCCACACCACTAACCTTGATAGCAACTTTCATCTTTGCTTGTGGCTTTCATCATAGCATCCATTGTAAGTGGCTCTATGTTTATTATGGCATTCATAAATGGCTCGTATTGTCACACATCATGGTCATTGGTTACCAATCTTTGTGGCTCCACCTTTGGCATTCAAGGTTTCATCATCCTACCCACCTTGAAATTCGAGCTCTCCCTTGAGCTCTAAGATTGAGTTGCACCACTATCCTTAATTGTTGAGCTTGTCTTCAAATTTTGAACCTACTCCACGCAACATAGGATCTACTAAAGATTTGATACTAATGCTATAGAGTTTAGAGAGGAGTAAGCTTTTTGTAAACTAGATATTTTCTTATGCTCTACTTCTTGGCTTCTGATATTTCCCATTTTTTTGGTACAAGGTTACCAAGGGCTTCATTTGATCATTAGCCTTATCTTTTGAATCTAAGTATTTCAAATTCTAATCATTTTTTTGTTGGGAGAATTGTTGCTTCTTAGATGCTACAGTTGAGGATTTAGTGGCTTTATGTTGGTTGGAAACAGTCGAAGACACTGTTTAATTCAAATTTTTTCAAAAGCTTAAAAATGTTTGACATGCATTTATTCAATGAAGGAAAGAAAACCCTTTGAATTGGAAAGAACATAAAACTAATTTGTTAAATAAAATTGATATGGTTCAATGATAAATGAAAAATTAGGATTGGTCTTTGGAAAGTTAGAGATTCGTGGATTCCTTATTGATTTCTTTAAAACTTAGTGGCACATTGTGAGCAAGGATGTATTTGATATTATTTTTACAATTTGGAGAATAGATGTGATTTTGAAGGAACTGAATGTCACCTAGATTTTTCTCCATTTAGAAAAAGATGCTACTTCAAATATCAAAGATTTTCATCTGATCAGCTTGTATTCCATAGTCTATAAATTATCTCCAAATTTCTTGCAACTAGAATTAGCATGATCATGGATGAAATTATTGCTCCAGAATAGGCTAGATTTATTAAAGGTAGACATATCTTGGATTAGTCTTTACTCACTCAAGAACTCATCAAATCAACTAAATATAAAAAAGATCTAGATAAATAACTTGGGGAATGTTGACCAAGAATTTCCCACTTAGAGCAACACATGCTGAGTTGGAGAAGGTTATCATCTTCCTAGGCCTCATTGTTGGATTGAGGTGATTAGCTGCTATCTTAAAATATGCATGCTTTACCTTTGTAAGGGCACCATACTGCTTGTGGTCCACTTCATAGCATCATTAGATAAATTCTTTCTTAGCTTTAGGGTTGACCTATGTAGAAATATTACCCAATTTGACACCTATATTTGGCAACTTGAGGGCCTCAACAATGGCTTCAACCAAGTAGGAGATGGTAATGTCTTTGATTTTAACCGATGTATCTCTTTGTTGGTTGTTCCAGAATAAGTAGATCTTCTTCATATGTCATTCTTTATTGTTGGAGAGAATGGGCCATGTGGGAGACCCTTGTAGTTGTGTATGAACCTCTTTAGATGCTAGCTCTAACATGGGTCCAAAGTTCAACTCTTGGAGAATAGAACTTTGGACCTCCTTGGTCCTGGTTTTCTCCAAGAAGGCCTCTTTTAGAATGATCTCTAATCTAGACCTTGGCCTATGAGCCTCATCTTACCTTAGTTGGCTGGTTTTTACTATGGGAACTTGGTGAATAGATTCGACTTCTAGCTTCTTTCGAAGGGGTCTTGTTGCATGGGTTGCCTCAAGTGCCTATTCCTAGGGTTATTGTTGATGTTCCCTTCCTCCTCTTGGTCACTTCTCCTTGGGCTGTGAGGGCCCTTCCACTTATAGTCCTTATTTTGGTGCCATCTATGATCATAGACATAGCCCATGATTAGCTTTTTACTACATAACCTTTACATATTGTGATATCTTTATCATCAGATTAGGTTATGTTTAGGTTTGTTTGTGATCTTGGCTGGTTGGATTATTTTAATACTATTATATTTGTTAGCTATCAACTTTTATGTGATGATCTTAACCATTTATGATAGTTGGTTTTAATATTATTTTAATAGGTTGACCATGGAAAATTAGAAAAATTTAAAAAAATTTCACCAAAAACCAAAGGTTTATGTTCCCCACAACATAAAGCTTATCTCTAGTAGCATGAAGATCGAAAAATAGACTAAATCGAGTTAGTGGTTCAAAAGGTATAATGCTTAGAACATTTGTATTACATGATGCAAAAACTCATCTTTCTCTAGTGAAAAATGATGCAAAAATGGCTATGTATTACATGTATTTAAACTATTTTTATGGTGTGTCAATGAGGATGTGTTGATGGGGCCACATCAATGTAGTTGCTTGTAGCAATTTTACACATAAAGAAAAAGAGGAATTTTTGATGAGTTCAAGGATGAAATAAGAGCATGATAGAAGCTAGAAAAATATAGAATGATGAAAACAACATGGAAGAGAATAGTGTTGGCTTGGGAAAAGGTATTCCAACACGTTTGGATGAATTCAACATGCTAAAATTAAGAAAATCTCAATGTTTGAATGCAATTTGATGGGATTGATCATGCAAATGGCCAATGGATAAGAAGTTTAAATTAAGGTAGACTAAAGGAAATGTGATTGGATCCTCCCCAAAGTAATGTATGCCCTTGATGACCTTGCCTGCCCTCATCCCAAGGAGTCTGTAAGCACCAAGGATGATTAATAATCATTTCAAGTTAGAACTCATACCCAAGAGACAAAATGTCATAGGATTATGAGATCCTCAAAACAAATGTGCCAAGTAACCATGATATGAGGTAGTGGGGTGGTATGTTATGATTTGGGAATAATGGTAGAGAGAGAGAGAGAGAGAAAATGGTAAGTAGATGATCTACATCAAGGTAACATAAGATCCATGTGAAGTTTGTGATTAGGATGATTTGATACCATCCCATCCTTAGTATAGATCAAGTCCATTCACTTTTAGTGACCTCACATTTCCATATATTTTCCCTTTAACCATCAAGAGTTCATGAAAATTTCCAAAAGATAATCATCACTCCAAGAGAAGAAGAAAAGAGAAGGAAGATAGAAGGGCCTTAGTTAGAGGGATGCCTTTAGGCATGGGTAACATGTCTTTCTAGTCCCATAACTAGTGCTTGTAGCCCATTATTGTGCTTAAGGGATGTGCTTTGAATTTCCAAATTTTTTTTACATGGAAACCACACCATGCAAACACGTGCTTCCTTTAATGATCAATAGTAGAAGTGGTGAGAGACTAATGAAGAAGAATCATAAAACTCGAGAAAGAGTTTGGGAATAGAATATGAAAAGTCCCTTGAAGTAACCATTTTCATTCCATCTTGGTTTGTTCTAAGTTCATTCAGTAGCCATATCATTGGTTACTTTTAGTTTCAATTTTAAGGACCTCATGCTCCTAGAATATAGAGCCTCTATAGAATAGATGGAAAGTATGGATTTTGTTGTTGCACTACCTATTATCATGAGAAAATTGATAACTTGTAAATAGAGGTTATAATTAAAAGACAAAAATTTTGGTCATTTAGAAAATCAATTAGTACATTAAGAACTACATTAAATAGCTTTTAGACTTAACAAAAGTAGGGGCAAAATTAAAGATTTCCTAGAAAATAAGATAACATATGGAAAAAGAAGCTAAAAGAAAAGTAAAAATAGATATAATAATTGATAAAATAGTCAATAAAATGGAAACATATGAAGAATGGTATAAAACAAAAAGGTCAAAAATGGTTTAGTCCTCACAAGGTGTTATCATGGATGGCCATCTCCCCCACAATGAAGTTGAGAGGAGGAGACCTGAAAAATAGTGTGCTTGAGTAGATGTTGAGGTGTTAGTATTGCTGGTTACTTCTTGATTCAATGAAAGGTTTTACTTAGATGTTGACCAATAGTTGTTTCTCTAGGCTTAAGGGATGGTGGATGGTCATGAAACCTAAAGGAAAAGTTACATGAATGATGCAAGGTCCTTCCCATGTTTGGAATTTAATATGTTGAGGAACGTGCATGGGGTTTGAGTAGAGGACCTTATCAATATGTTGAAACTTAACACTCCTTATTCATCCATCATGATGTTTTTTGGCATGTTCCTTGTGCACCTCATTCATAGCTAAGGCTACTTGTCAATTTTCATCTAGTACATTTAGTATCATGTGGCATTCTCGTTGTGCTAGATTGAGGTCAAGATCTAGCTTAGAAGTTGTTGAAAGTGTACGAAGCTCAACTTGGATTAGGAGTTTGGGTAACTTCCTATACACTAACTCATAAGGAGAGTACTCTATAAGAAGTTTCCATGTGGATCAATATGCCCANTTGTGGATCAATATGCCCATAAATCATCATTGAGTTTTGTGCTCTAGTCCTTATATTTACTAATTATACATGTTAATACTTGGGTTATCTCCCTATTAGTGAATTTAGCTTGACTGTTGGCTTGGGGGTGATAGGAGATTGTTAATTTATGTTACACCCCCAAGTTTTGCATTAGTTTTCAAAAAGTTACCCTTGTAGCACGACTTTTATTATAAAAAATAAGTGATCTTGGCACACCAAAGTTATTTACCATACTTTGTTGGACAAATTGTGCTATAGTAGAAGATGAACAATTGGTGAAAATTTTAGATTTAGCCCACTTAGTGTAGTAGTCAGTAGCTATGATGATGTACATATTTCCAATGGAGATGGAAGTGATGGATCCCATGAAGTCAATACCCCAAATGTCAAAGGGATTTAGTGATTAAATCCACTACTGAGGTCCTTCCATCCGGGCTGTCATTCCTTTATCTCATTGACAATGTTCACATGAATGAAAAAAATGGTGGGAATTCCTAAAAATGGTAGGTTAGAAGTACCCTACCATGAGGATATTCATGGCTATCCTCTTTCCTACAAAATGGTCCATGCAAGGACCTTCACGAGCATCCTAGAGGATTCACAGTTGATCAGCATTAGGTACATATCATTGCACCAAGACATTGGCATAAATCTTGTAAATGCTACCTTGGATTTCTATGTAGTGTTTGGCTTAGTGAAGAAAATGTTTTTTCCTCTTGTTAGCCCATTCTTGTGGAGTCTCCTAAGTGAGAAGATAAGAGAGGAAATCATCATACTAGTTGATACCCCTAGAAGTTTGAACATCAAGAGATTTAGCAAAGAGGAGTTATTCTGGGAATTAATTAAATGCAAAATCCTTATCCTCTTTGCTAACCCATCTCAAATGAGATAAGTGATCGGTAACCATATTCTTATTTTTCTTTCTATCTACCATTGTTAGATCGAACTCTTGCAAAATCACCAACCACTATATGACACAGGGGCTTATTGCTAGGTTGTTCATCAGGAAATAGATAACATTGTGATTCGTGTGTACAAAGATCTTGTATCAAGGCATATAGTAACTAAATTTTTCCAAGGAGTACACCACCACCATGAGCTCCTTCTGAGTGGTGGTATAATATAAATGTGTACCAATAATGGTTCTACTTGCACAATGGATATAGTATGGATGTTTTTGATTATCCAATTGTATGAGCACTGCTCCTAATGCATAATTGGATAAATTCATCATGCTGTGAAAAGATTTGGACTAATTTGGAGCACGTAGGATAGGAGTTCCTATTATATTTTTTCTTTAATGTTTGTAATGCATGATCACATTCTTTTGTCTAGATATAGGATGCATCCTTCTTGTTTAGTTCCACTAGTGGCTTAGTGATTTTGGAGAAGTTCACAATGAATTGCAAATAACTAGTGTGTCTAATGAATTATCCCACATACTTGACTATTTCAGGTTGTCTAGAAATTGCTTGGATGACCCATACTTTTTATGGATCCATCTTGACCCATTTCTCTAAAATTTTGTACCCTAAGGCTATGCCCTCTTGGATCATCAAATGGATTTTCTACCAATTGAGCCTTAAATTTGTTTCCATGTAATGTTTCAACACTTGATTGAGATGGTTCAAGGTTTGCTCAAAACGTGGTACCATAACTGGAGAATTTATTCATAAAAACTTCTATACTACTACCAATTTGTTACTAGAAAATGCTAAGCACTAGGTATTGGAAAGTGACAAGGGCATTGCATAGGCCAAAGGACATCGTTTTGTATGCAAAAGTTCCCCAAGGACTTATGAAGGTAGTTTTGGTTTGATCCTCCAATGCAATCTAGATTTGGTTATAGCCACAATAACCATATAGAAAACTATAGTAGCCATGACCTACAATAGTATCCAACACTTGGTTTAGAAATGGCAATGGGACATGATCCTTGAAAGTTGCCATGCTCAACAACATGTAGTTTATGTAGGTCCTTCATTTACCAACTTTCTTAGATACGATGATGAGCAGACTAATCCACTTACTATTTGCAATAGGATAAATGAATCCCACCTTAAGAAGCTATTCAATTTCATCTTTTACAACTTGCTTTATCTTAGAATTTAACCTCTTCTTTAATTACGTTTTGGATTTTATGGAGGGATCTATGTAGATTTAATGCTAGAATATCCTTGGATCTATTCTTGTTAGTTTATGATATGACCAAGTAAAGGTTTTTGGTCATTTGTTAACCATTTTTAGCAACTTATTTTGTTGTGCTTGAGTAAGATGAACATTGATGATTATTGACTGGCTATTATCAAGTTAAATATATTCTAGATTAGCCACTAAGGCCTTTGGTTTAAGGGGTTTTTGTTTGAATTGTTCTAGGATCTCTAATTTCACCAATCCATCTTAGTTTGTGCATCAGAGAGTTAGATACTAATATGCTTTATATCATCCATGTATTTAATGTGAGCACTCATGAGGATTTTGGTTTGTTCCATGCATATCTTTAAATTTTTCCCACCATTTGTTGTTAGCCACCAAGCACCCTTCCATTTTGTGGCTGCTACATATAGGCACTTTTGGACTATAGATGCTTAAACACACCTTTTGCATGCCTTGATAGATGTACATTGTATGGACCATATTTTCTACATGTAATGGCATCTTGTGTTACTGTATGTGATGAATGGAACTCGCTTATTCTCCACTTTGCCAACTTCATTTTTCTTGAAAAGATCTCAAATCCCCATCTTAGCATCAATTGTGCTAAGATAATCCCTTTCCATTATAATAAGAAAGTCTCCCTTGCAGTTATCAACATGGATTACCAGGAAGTGTATAAGATAAGATCTTCCATAGATAGTGGTTATGATGTCCTCCACTAATTCCAAGGAGATAGTGATGGATTGACCAATAAGATTTAGTTTGATGTTGCATTTGTTCAATGGAGGTAGGTTCATGTCTTGTACATTTTTTGTGAGATTAAATTTACTCTAGAACTTGAATCTAGTATAGCCTTGCATGGATCATTCCTAGAAATTTGCAAGTAGATAAGAGGACTTTCAAGATTATATTGTTTCCCTGGAAGATGGCCAACCTTGATCTAATTAGTAAATACATGGTTAACATTATAGTATTTACATTGAAGGAGACTTGTTGGTTATTTCATAATTAGTGGATGTAAGGTTAGCAACTATAGGTGTTTATGAAGGTTTTGGTGGATTTTTGATCTTGAAGAAAGTCCCTTTTTAAGTTTTAGATTTAAAATGACTCAAATGGCTATCTGGATATAAGTTAATATTCCTTGTTTCATTTCTTTATTGTGGCTATGGTGGAATCTCACCCTACATAGATGGAATATGTGTCAAGCAAGTGGTATTTGATGATGTAAAGTTGGGTGATGGATAGGAAGGAGGATAAGTAGAGGAAGCATCAGGTCACAAACTATGGGTTTGACAATAGTTTGGAGGGTATTAGTGGTAATTGAATGGATTTTGGCTTGTAGAGCCATGAATAGATACAAGCTACTTGACATAGTATCCATAAGGATCTAACTATTG
>MNCI01014464.1:0-20697 GCA_015680685.1 Gnetum montanum
GGACATGTCACACCATTGTGTTGGAGTGACAACCATCGATAGAGTCACTGTAATTAAACCTCTGCATGATCCATCGCTTTCGTGTATCTGTTTTAAGCGCAGCACTGAGCTGTGCGCTGTTGACTTCACTCGACTAGGCTGGGCTGTTAATCTACACTGCAATGGATGGGATTTTAGAAAACGCAGAGGCTGAGGTAGACCGAGAGAGCAGTGTCAAAATTATTGCACTAACCACGCAACTTCTCCTCATTGGTAGGCCGGGCCTCGGGTGTGCCTGAGGTAAGCTCATGAGCTCATCCGCTCATTGCCTCATGCCTTATAAATCCAGTACCGAGGAGGAAGAGATCACCCCTCACACAATAGCAATATATACACAGTTTTCTGAGCGCTAGCTTCCTTACGTATTTGTGTGTATTGCCTATTGTGCAGTGTATTTTTGTTTATTTATTGCCGATCATGCAGGAACAGAAAATCTGGGCTGTCAGCAGCCACAGAGAGGCGCTAGAATTCATAGAGGAGGTTACGGGCAAGGCGGATGAATATCAGACCAAGGTTCTGGCGGAGATCCTGTCCAGAAACGCTAACACCGAGTATCTGCGGCGTTATTGTCTGAACGGCCGCACTGACCGTCAATCGTTTAAGAAGTGTTTGCCCATAATAAGCTATGAAGACATTCAACACGACATCCTGCGTATCGCCCACGGCGATAAGTCCCCCATCCTGTCCGCCACCTCCATTTCCGAATTCCTCACTAGGTATGTATATTGAATTCCAACAGCTTTACTTGTCATTTAGTTGTTGGCAGACTCTCTGTCTATGGTGTAGGGGTGTACTTACAGTTCAATTTATTCCTGGATTGTCGGTTCAACTGTCAGTCACTGGATTAGAGGGGACGCAACTTGGGTCAGTCACTGGATTAGAGCGGACCCAACTTGAGGCAGCATGACTTTTATACGAAACTTCATTTCCAGAAAGAAATTAATAATTTTAGGATAATTTTTCTCTCACAGTCGAAGGGAAAGTCCTTATTAATTAAAGGGAAAACTGGCATTAAGCCCTTCTTCTTGCAACAGCCTATTTGGACAATGACTTTTAAATATGAGTAGTCCCATTCATGGTAGTCCTTACCATACTTCTTAAACACTGAACCATTACCCCAGGTTAACTCCAGGGCTTTAGCTAGGTAATGACCCTAGAGTTATCCAGGTCGTTTCCGCTCCCATAATCGCCCGGAGTGACCACGTTTTGTCGTTCCCGCTTTCTTTTACATTTAGTTGAGATTTACTTGCAAGAAAAAAAAAATCCTTATTTCGGTAATGTTAACGATGGATTGTGGGCAGCTCTGGTACCTCTGCTGGGGAGAGGAAGCTGATGCCGACCATTCCAGAGGAACTGGTCCGCAAAGAGCAATTTTACAGCTTGCTTATGCCACTTATGAAACAGTACGTACCCGATGTTTGGTAAACTTAACATTTTCGTATTCTTTTTTTCCCCAGGTATGGCTGATTTACCAAAATTTTTTAAATACTGATTTTATCGTGTTTCAAACTGCTCCCAAACGAAAGAATCCCAGTAATGATTCGTCTTGTATTTGGAGTACACGATTAGATTAATTATGTAAATCTGGTTTCCTGTGATAGTTTCAAATTACATGTTAATTATTGAACTTTAATTTATTTGGTGAACTAAAATTCAAATTTTACTATGTTTATAGGGGAAGAATCATTTTGTTTGGACTAGGATAATGATGATGTAGATGACCTTCAGATGCTATAAAAATTGAATTTCAATGCATTTTTTAAGCTTAAATATACTTTTAACCTTTTTCATATTTCTAATTTTAAAAATAAGTGTATATATATATTTCAGCCATAGAAATAATGATATAAATCTCTTTGCAAAGGAACTATGCTTTTACAATTTAATTTTAATAGTATAACAGTAGATTTAGTAAAGATTTATAATTATAGTTTTACTTATCCCAATTATTTTACCCTGTTGGAAAATTTTTGCAATTGCTGTTACAATTCGGAATCTTGTTAAATCATAGATTCCTGCAATTCTAAATCTTGTAAAGCACAGAAATTAGTAAAAATAAAAGTTATATTCACCGATGTTATTTATTGCTTTTTCTAAGTTTTGCTCATTGTAATGTTAGTTAGAGTGAAAAGCCTAATATATAAGTTTTATTTTATTTTTTAAAGTGAAATAACAAAAAAAATTAGTTAAGATCTTACTCTACTTAAATAATTCATGAACAAATATTTTGAGATCCAAGTTCCTTCCATGTATTTCAGCAATGAGGTGTTAGGTTAGTGGTAACAGACTTGGCTTGGTAACTTGAGATCATAATTTCACTGGATAACACTAAGTTATAAATTTTTTTCAAAAGAATCTGTAAAAGAAATTCAATTTCAGTATTATTTATCCTATTTAAAAATTTAATTTAGACTCATAATTACCCATCCTACTGAACCAACCATCTCTATTATTTTTTTTATTTTACATTTTATTCTTTCCAGCAAGCTATAGTCGGTACCGAATCCGTGGATTAGCGTGTACCTGAATGAAATAGACTATATCTGGCTTTCTTTAATTGCAGAGTCACAAGGAAGCCTGTTCGAAAAGGATCGGATATATAATCGTATTTACATATATATTTTTTATTTTTAAAGTTTAGTATAAAGATTAAAAATTAAGATTTTATTTTTGAATTTTCATCTTAACTAAATTTTATCGTGGGAAAAAATTAGAAAATGCAGTCGATGTTGATGATAGATATAATTTTTCTCATAGATTGTAAAATCGGATTGGAATAAAAAAATTATTATTAACTTTAGTTAATCGGATCTTCAAAATAAGAGTAAATTCGATAACAAGCAGATTTAAATCGGCAATATTAGTCAAAGAAAACAATGTATTTATGGAAGTTGGCAGCTGCTTTCTTTCAATGTTCGATATATCGGATATAACAATATGATTTTAAATGGGCTGTTTTGTTGGCATGCTATTAACCACAGATTTAACGATTAATTACGGACTATAATTTTTCTTTTACTAATTTTCCAATAAAATCCAAAATTTATTTAGATTATTGTGATTTTGTCTGTCAAATGCAAACCATTTATGTAACTCAACAGCGAAAATAACGAAAATGGTTTTTAAGTTTTAGTAAGGATATTATTATTTTAAGAAAATAGGTTTAAATTGAATCATGGTGCAGGTACATGAAGGGACTGGAAAGGGGCAAGGCCATGTACTTTTTGTTCGTGAAGGCGGAGACGATAACACCGGGAGGCTTGCCGGCCAGGCCGGTCTTGACCAGCTATTACAAGAGCAAGCACTTCCAGAAAAAGGCATTCCAACAAAACGGATACACCAGTCCACTGGAGGCCATTCTCTGCACTGATACGGCGCAGAGCATGTACGCGCAGATGCTGTGCGGGCTGCTGCAGCGCCATTCCGTCATGCGAGTGGGCGCTGTGTTTGCATCGGGCTTGCTCAGGGCGCTGCACTTTCTGCAGAAAAACTGGCCTACCCTCGCGCAAGACATCCGTTCTGGGACTCTCAACCCGGACGCCGTCTCCGACCCTGAGCTGCGCCGCGCAGTGGAAAAACTGCTCCGCCCGGATGCCCACCTCGCCGACCTCATCCACGCCGAATGCAGCGATGGAGAAGAGCGGTCTTGGCAAGGAATCATTCGTCGGCTGTGGCCCAACACTCGTTACTTGGAAGTGGTGGTGACTGGTGCCATGGCGCAGTACATTCCTGCTCTGGATTTCTTCAGTGGAGGCCTGCCCAAGGCCTGCGTCATGTATGCTTCGTCAGAGTGCTTCTTCGGCGTCAATTTGCAACCTCTGGCGGAGCCCCAGGACGTGTCATACACTCTCATCCCCAGCATGGCCTTTTTCGAGTTCATCCCCATTCGTCGCGCCAACAACAACGACTTTGATGACTCCAATGAAAATGAGAAGGAAAATGAGCAAGGAGCGGAAGCGGTCGACCTGGCAAATGTTCAGGTCGGACACGAATACGAGCTCTTGGTCACCACCTATGCCGGTGGGTTTCGCTTCTCTTATGTCCGGATTCAAGTCTTTATAATCTAAATTATCTTTTCAAGTTGCAGGAAATAGAATTTTGAAATACCCGTGATCAACAGTAATAAATAACGTGTGGCTTGGCTTGAGTAGGGCTGTATCGGTACAGGGTAGGGGACGTGCTCCAAGTGACGGGATTCCACAAAGCAGCGCCTCAGTTCAAGTTCATATGCCGACGCAACGCAATGTTAAGCATAGATGCAGACAAGACGGACGAAGCGGAATTGCAGGAGGCGGTAACAAAGGCAGCCAAGAGACTGCTGAGCGACTACGGAACGGAGTTGCTAGAGTTCAGCAGCTACGCTGATACGACGAGTACCATTCCGGGACACTACGTTCTGTTCTGGGAGGTTACACCCATGCCGCTGCATGTGCCGTCTGCCGTCATGAACGAGTGTTGTGCCGCAGTGGAAGAAGGTCTAAACTCCGTTTACAGGCAGTGCAGAGCGTCAGAGCAGTCAATCGGTCCTCTGGAAATCAGTGTGGTGCAGCGTGGCACATTTGACAAAATCATGGACTTGTGCATCGCCCGCGGTTCTTCTATAAATCAATATAAGACGCCACGCTGCATTCGCTGCGATTACATTCTGCAGCTCCTCTGCAAGCGCACCGACGTGTCCTTCTTCAGCCCCCGTCCCCCACTCTGGACTCCACGCAACGACTGGCATACCATGTAGAATAGGACAACAATGATCTATCTCACAGCTTACCAATCATTGCATTTCACATTATATATATATATATCCCACGTTTACGACCAGCACAGCTCCCACCTGTTCAGTCCAGCAGCCGCCCCGGTACCTTACTTACCAATCCAATAAATGTACATGTTTAGTTTATTTGTAATGTTTAACCTGCAATGTTGTGATTCCTAATCTTCTATGTCTTCATGTTAATTACCAATTTAGGCTTATGTTCAATATAAAGCTTTACTTAGCTGCCCCTGTGATTAACTATGGAATGCAATATAACAGATGCTACTGGAGTAAAAAATATAGCACAATATGACCTGAACTCCTGGGCTACTGTACCTAAAAAGATTTTCCTACTACGTATATGTAAATGGTCAGCCTATTCCTTTTGCCTATCCTCTCATCTCCGGCCACGATACTCAGAGTTTTATCTCACAGGAGCTAGTAAGGGGAAAGGAAACTGTCATTGCTTTCCTTCAACCCCATAACGTTGGATTAAACTCATTTATACTTATATTTAAGCATGTGCATGGACCTAAAAGGAGAAGAAATTGGAGTCAAACAGGCTTAATTGGTATGATTGTAAATATAATTGCATTGCCGACTGGGAAGCTCATTTTAATAAGAAATAATAGTGAGCTGATACAGTATATCTTCAAAAAGGCAATATGCTACAATAAATCAAAGTGCTAATACTAAGGTGGTTGGTTCACAAGTTTTACAGAAGTCTCCAAGTAAATATAATTGTTTAGATGTATAACCTATTTTAAAAGTATTTTAAATCTTTAATCAATCTTTATATAATCATTATATAAGCTATTAAAATTATCAATGTTAGTTTTAAGGAATTATACAGAAGAAGCATTCTGCTTTAGATTTCTTGATAGTGATGTACTTGCATAAACTAATTTGTCTTAGAGATCCTTCATATAAATGCATTTTAGTTTTGGTATATATTTTTATCATAAATAAGTTATTAATAGGGGTTTTTTTATATTGCCTTAGATAACCAAACTACAAAAGTTGCACATAGTGTATCTCTAGTTAACACCTTGTCAATGATACTTGGTAGATGATAATTTTCATTATTATTATTATAGTATGAAATATTAACTATTATATTTAAATGCTAACTAAATTTCCTTTCATTTTTGAAACTACAGATGAAAAAACATGATTAAAAAAGACTTAGCAAGAAAAGTACAAAAAAAGTAGAAGAAATATTTAGAAGGACAACAGAGAGCTAGATTTACAAGAAGATTATTTGTGGTAGAACATGTTGACCTTTTAGTATGCCAAAACATTAAGGAAAATAGAGAGTATAGAATGTTGTGGAGTGTGATGTTTTTGTAGGGCAAGAACTTGGATTTGGAAAAAAGGAGAGCTCAAAGAAGAAGGACATCTACAAGGTCTCAAAAAAAAAAAGCATGCACGAGTTCAAAGTGCATGACAAAGTATGTAGACCTCAAAGCTCAAAGTGTATGGACAAGGAATGAAGACCTCAAAGCTTAACTCCAATGTTCAAAATGAAGCCTTAGCATTGAAGGATTAATTATAGAGAAGATGTCTCCAAGAAATAGTAGACATCTCCCATCAAGTGAACATGTCTCTCAATAGCAGTAGACATCTTGGCCATAGAACAGAAGGATCAGTGAAGATGTCTTGAAAAAATAGTAGACATCTATTATAAAGAAAAGACGTCTCCTTGATGATGAAGACATCTTGGCCAAGTTGAAGGTTGCTTAGAAGAAGATGTCTCTCAGAAATAGTAGACATCTTCTTTGTGAAGAAGACGTCTTCCTTGTGGAGAAGACATCTCTCCCAAATGAAAGTCTGATGCAAAAAGACATATCAATCTTGAAGAAGACATCATTAATGATTGTTAGATAGCATGGCATGAATTATGAAGTAATTTTTGAAAACAGCTAGGCTATAACAAGACTTCATTCTCTTGGGAAATATGCAAGTGTTGAATGCAAGCAAGTGTTAACATCAAGCAATCATTGTGCACATTAGTCTATTATGTTTCTGTACCTTATTGTACTATCTTTTGTATTGTTGTAAGACATCTATTGTGTTGTACCTCAAAGTGCAAGGATTAGTAAATTAGTTGCATCCTCTCCTTGTAATTCTAATTTCTCTATTTTTTCCTACGAGGTGGATGCACTTCTTGAGAGAAGGAAACATCCTTGAGCTTGTCAGTATCCTATGGAATTGAATGTTTGTGTTGCAACACAACACTCCGAAGTGGAGCTCAAGTTGTAAAGGTTGTGGGATCCTAAAAACCACAATCTAAGCTTGTCAGGACATTGTGAGGTTAAGTGGATTCGTGGCAACAAATCACTTTGGAGTGGAGCTTAGAGCTATATAAGGTGTAATACCCTTTAAATCACATTTTGAGATGAACAAAGTCTAGATGTGTGCAAGTGATTTACCCTCCAAGTATGGACTACCCAAGTTTGGGAACCATGATAAAATTGGTTGTGAAATTTGTGGCTGAAAATTTTAATATAGAAAACTTAGTTATCTTCCTCCTCCACCACACCCCCCACCCTCCCCTTCCACACCCCGCCTCCACATCCCACCCCCACACACACCCCACCAACTCCCCCCCCTTTTCACCCCCCGATCACCTTCTACTTTGGCCTTCTATTACCCTTTGTTATGCTACACTCCTACACCAGTGTCTTGTTCCACTCTCTTATGTTACCCTTCTACACTTCTCTTGCACTTACCCTTCTATGTGTTAGAGGTGATGGTGGAATAAGGTGCCTTTTAACTCTCAATGTCTTTTTTTCCTACTTCAAAATTTTCCACCAAAAAAGTGATCATGATTGAGACTACAAGTGATGATGCACTCATTGTATTACAGACCATGGGTCATGGTCAAGCCATGGTGTGCTCATGGTTTGAGACCATCAGTTGTGATCTGGTCATGGTATATCTAGGAGCTATGGACACGAACTATGGGTCTTGTGACAATCATGGTTAGGAGACCATGATTTGTGGTGTGGCCATGGTTAGCCTAACCATGAGTCGTGATTAAGCCATGGTTGTGAAAAGTTGACAACATTTTACCTTAAACCTCCTTTGCCTTCTTAACACCACCATGAGTCATGGTTGATTCATGCTATCATACAATAAATTATGGTAAAGTGATGATATGTAGAAACATTGGATTTTTTCTTCCATGTAACACCATGATTCATGGTGAAGTCTTAGTATATCTCTAAGGATACCATGAGTTGTGGTCAACTTGTGGTATAGCAGGGACATTAAAATCTACCTTGAAATTATGCTAGAATGGAGCACCTGATGATTTGGGCTAGATAAGAATGAAATGGAAGACTAACTAGCAACAACAACTATCCAAAATGACTAATATTGAAGGCATTTAAATTATTTCAAAATGCTAATTTGAATTTTTAGTAGAACTTATTCTCTTAAGCACAAATGGGTTCTTGGTTGTCCAAGAAATCCCTCCTACAACTCCAACTTATCTTGTTGACCTGCAGCCACAAAACATTTACCAAGATACAACAATGGAGGATGATCTTCAAGTAAGATCTTCTTCCTCTTTATTCTCTAGATTGATACTAGAGAAGATATTCTATTAAAAAAGGTTGAAATTGATGAAATGCAATTAAAATAGATAAAAAATATGAGATAATTAAGAAAATGATGTGTAAGGAAACACTTCTTCTATTGCTTCAAACTTTAATCATATGTCAATGGAGTTCATTTGGAATGCCTCAAGTTTTAGAAAAGCCCATACATGAAATAAATAAAAAATTGAGGAGTTGCTTAGGAGCACACTCAACTCTAATCATGGTTGTAAATGACTCACCTATTCAGTTCTCCCAAGGATGAGATGCATGCTTTGTGGCATTGAAGAACCTACATTTGACTTCACTTTAGCTTCTCCTACTCTGTATTTTCTGACATATCAAATTATGTTATGTGACACATTTTATGAAGAGTTAGAAACATGGACCCACATACATGACTCAACAATAACATGAAAAATAAATCTAAATTCTACAATAAGATAGAAAATAAAATTGACATGAGGAAGGTGTACATTAGACTACAAAATATTATCACTATTTAGCTCACACTCACTACCATTGCACATGTTCAATCCTCCTACATGTGCTTAATCCTCCTACACCATTTGGTCTTACCATCATCATGCTATGCCCTTATGCATTGCTTTTCTTTGGCCTCGCTTGTGATATTCTAAGGTACATTAATCATTATCCTTAGTTTTATGATTATTTGATAGTTTATCCTATAAAATTAGTTTATAGAATATAGATGATTCAAAATAAGCATAATAGGATACATAAAAGTTAAAACCTTTACTGAGTTGTGCTTGCTTTAGTGAAAAATCTATAATTGTAATAACACTTTATTGCCTTAATTAATTATTAGAGTAATCTAATTAAAAATGCATCTTGAGAAAGCTAACACGGTCACTATTATCACATTTATATCATTCGATGAAATAGTAATACGAAATGGGTAAAATTAAGTAAAATCTTATATAGTAAAAAATAATATTTTGAGATTAAAAAGTTTTCACTATAAGAAACATATTAATTAGTGGCATAGACATCCATGCCACTCTTTTAGGTATTATGCCATTTCAAAATTAAATATATGATGATACTAAGTTGTTTAAATCTGAGCGACAAATAACTATAAGTGACATAAGTAATGATTGTGACTTATGTATATTGACAACTCAATGATTTAAGCCATAAAATTTGAATAACTAGTATAGAAATTAAGCCATCAATAGATAAAAATAGTTTGAGAGGTCACACCAGTGATATTTAGCTATGGGTTTAAAGGTCTCATGTTTCTTATCTAAAACTATGTAAATAATTTCAATACTAAATAATACATATTAAATTAATACAAAAATAAATGGCTTGAATAATTGCATCACTTTATGCATAAGCAATTCAATTGGGTCACAATGTTGTTTAAATTATAATTTTTTTTAAAAAAAAACAAATTCAAATCTGATTAGTATATATAACATCAAATTAATTTACAGCCATAGAATTTTGCATGCTTAGCTTAACTTTATTAGTATAGCTAATGTCCAATCAAGTGGCCAAACATGGAAAGTTTAAATTCAACACAACTCAACTTATAAATTTATAATGGCCATGGCCTCATCCTTTATCCAAATAATAATTTCTACTCTTTGCCTTTCATGGCTTCTATATCTTTGCTTATGTTTTTTCTTCTTCTTTTTTGTTGCTATTGGTACATAAAAACATGTTGATGCAAAGTGCAATCTCAATGATGTTACAACTTTGATTTAATTCAAGAAATGCATCACTAGTGATCCAAAGTCTCTTCTAGAAAACTTGGATGCTACCTATTGCCTGAAATGGTAACAATTAGATTGAAAATTACCTTCATATAAGATTGTTGCTAATCTAAAATAATGTTTTTAACATAAATTAAAATGAGCAACAAGTGAAGCCAAGTTTGAAATTGTCAATAAGAAAGTAAATAATGTAATAGAAAAGAAAATGTAAACCTTCCATCTTAAAGTTCAAATGGTTGCTATGACAAGAGATCTATAGTAGATGCTTTCTAGAGATGTTAAAGCATGATGAGGATAGGCTATTAAAGGTCTTTGTGGCATTGATAAAGCTTCCTATCTTCCATGACCAAGAACAAGATCAACCATACTAGCAACTGTACTATAACATGTAGTGTGTTGCATGTAAAAGAACACTAGTCTAGAGTAATTGAAAACACCTACATTACAAAAAATTACCAAAATATGAGCATTTTTCAAAAATTAAATTTCAAGGAGACTAAATCAAGGCAAACAGTAAAAGTACTCTCTAGCTCACACTAAGAATCCACAAATGTCCACCTAGCCTTCTTACATATTAGAAGCAACTACTTCTGAAACTTCTCTAAATGATCAAATGGCCATCCAAAAAAGCATAATAATCATAAATCTAAAGGACATCATCAAAACTTCAAGAAGGCTACATGCCATGTTCATTTCTTTTCTAAGAACTAGCATGATGAATGGAGACTTAAATGTACAATGCAAATTTTTATTCAGAACATGTAAAATGTATGTTTTACAAAAAGAAAAAAAATTATACACATTAGCTAATTTTGAATTGTATATTAATTTGTAAAATAGATCTAAGGCCCAAAAGAGGGCTTAACAAACTCTATTCCAGTTCATTCAAATAAATTAAACTATCTACTCAAATTGCTAGTTATTTAAAATTGGAATTAATGATTATAAAGTGACATACTACTAAAAAATATTTTAAAACTATTAGCTTTTTATATTTAAATGTTCATTGATAAGTTTCACAGACATGTGTCCCTATCCCAAATAATAGTACATAATACAATAAAGAAAGCAAATTAAGTCTACTAATTAAACAATGAATAGATTTATAGAAAAATATTTAATTTTTGTAGACCTACATTAAAGAGTTATTTTCTATATTTTAGAGTAGGATTTTTTAATGTTGCCTCTAGAAATAAAAACATAAAAGACATACTAAATTTTTTCAATTAATAGTTTAAATTAGGGAAAAGATGGTAAAAATTATAAATACCTATCTGTAACTTACATTATGCATAGAAATTG
Source organism: Gnetum montanum (assembly GCA_015680685.1). Taxonomy (NCBI): domain Eukaryota; kingdom Viridiplantae; phylum Streptophyta; class Gnetopsida; order Gnetales; family Gnetaceae; genus Gnetum; species Gnetum montanum. Next base: position 11,439 of record MNCI01014464.1, read on the forward strand.
TACAATTGTAGCAATATCAAAGGTAATGCCCCAAACTATGAGTTTGTTCCAAAAGTGAAAACCACTAATAAATGTCGAATACGTGCATGAACAATGCATACAAACCTTCATTAGTAAAGGTATAAGACCCACAACATCCTATAAATGTATGAAGTTTAATTATTTTAAAAACATATAACTTAGTGTGTCTACAATAGATTTTCTTCTTATATCAACATACATACATGATAGCAAAACTATATTTACCTAAGGAAGTAGGATTTAGATGCTCAATATAAATTACACATGTGAAACCTTCTCAGATCAAGATAACACAACAAATTTAATTAGTTGTACACAACATTTTGAATAGTTAAGATCCTTTTAGTTCTGTAACGTCCCATCCCTTGTTAAGGGTGGAAACAATTGTAAACAATGTAATTAACCTTCTAATGAAGGGGCACCTTGTTATGAGGAGTTATGACTATTCATGTATCCATTGGGAAAGAGTTTAACCTATGCCATATAAGGCCAAGGTTAGAGGTTGTGCCAACATGGAGTTGCGGAGCCTAGAGAGGCAAGTAACGGGAGTCGAGTCAAGTGGGACAAAAAAGGACTAATCACCCCTTTGGAAGGATCGCCTAACCGTGGTGGCAATGCCAGATTACCTCTAAGGCGTAAGTGTCATAGGAAGACAACCCAAAAGGGCATTATAGTACTCTCTTCCATTAATATAATTTTTTCATTTTTTCCTTGCTTAATTCTTTAGTATCAATTATTTATTTGCTAATTAATTCATTATTTAAGTGTTTATAATATTTTTAATATGTTATCTACAATGAATATAATAAATTAGGCATTCATATTTTTACGACATTCGAGAACGGGATGTCACAAGTTCAATCTTCATTTTAACAATATTGAAAATAAAACTATAATAATAAAGAAAATCATGGATGTAGACTAATACAACAAAAATGAAAATTTTGAAACTCTAATTTGACTATATATCTTGGGGGTAAATATTGTTAAAAAAATGTTTAGGTTCTAGCCCTTCTACCCCTATCCCCCTCCCCCTTCAAAAAATAAATGTATAAAAATAAAAAGAAACCTAGACTTTTGTAATCTTAGAATAAAACTTCCATATTCACGCTATATAAGATTACATAGTAATAACTTAGTTCTACATGTATGATTGTAAAAATATTTAGCTGTAAGATTAGGTTGGCACAATATCAAGTAGACTAAAAATGCTTTAGATTATATCTATAATTCTAAAATGGTAAGTTGTAATAGACATAGCCAACTAATTATGAATGTAAAAAATTCAACTTAAGAATTATGAATTGAGTTCCAAGATCTTGGTAAAAAATATATTCTACAAACATATCCTTTTAATTTACATCAAAAATCCAAGTAATAGAAGCAACTTGCGTGCACCATTAAAATGAGATTCTACCTAATGTGGGAGTCCAAGAATCATCAATGTTTTTAGGGCACTACTTTCCTTTCCCCCTTATATATGTGTACACAAATAACCAATTAATGTAAAATAGAATATTAATATAGTTTAATATTATATAGTTGAGTGAAATATGATGGTAGTAAATAGTTGAGGTAACAAATTACAAGTAATTGGGATTTGGTAACTTGGAATATGTCATGCTTACTAATCCAAAGATAACTACACAAAGCAAGATACAAAAGAACTTGCATAAGGTGTTGAATTTGTATAACTCAAAGTGATGAAAAGCATATTAGAGATTGTAAATTTATCTAGAAAATGAATATTTTTATTTATGTTTAGCTGCAAAATCAGTATGCTATTATAATCAAATGGTTAAAACCAATAAAGTCAAAAATAAAACATTTAGAAATTACTATCCCCATAAAATATTTAAAGAAATTATACACAAATCCTCAAAGCATAATAAAATCATGTGAAACATGACAATCAAAGAATAGTCAAAGCTAGCATGATAAAAAGAAATGTAATTATTAATACGTTACCAGTCAAAACTACTTTAACAATTATAGTATAATGTTCATCCTTAAACAATGCATACATGGACATTATATTATATAATGTATGAAAGAGAAAGAGATAGTGATACAAAAGCATGAAATTTTTTTCGCTATCATCAATAGGTGAATGACATGTCTTTAAAACAACCCTGGGAGTGGGAGTGGGAGTGGGAATGGGAGTGAGATGACTACTAATGAAATCTTCTCCTACAATAAGTGCAAATTACAATACATTCAATTAGCATAAAAATTGCACACAAGTACAAAAAGGAATAAAAAATAATACATCAAATCATAAAAATTTATTTCAAAAACATAATCCATGTCCATAATACATGACAATCATAAAAAGATTCAACAAATAACAAATAAAAAAATGGTTCACATTCATGCAAGGTTAAGAATTCATACATTTGCTAATAAGAATTTCTCTTAATGTGTATGATTATATTTAGCCATGAAATTCCACATCCTAACATTTTGGACAAATTCATGTTCTTATTGCCAAAGACAATAATATTTTGATCTAATACATGTTCCATATGAACCCTTGTGCTACTTCTAGTACTTTTGGGCTAAGAGATTGATTCAAATTAATGTTTAAGAACAAGTATAGAACTCTTAGAGACATTGTTATTCCTTAAATTGCAAATGAATAGTTAATATCTCAGCATTTGACCTTGTACATCTTTGCATTCTGTTCATATATATATATACACACACACAACAATCATATTGTAATATAATTAAGATATATATATATATATTGCTTACCTTTCCTTTCTCTTCTTCTTCTTTGTCATATTTACAATTTTCTTCTTTGCAAGATCTTGCATAACATTTGGAACGTAACATTGTATATTATAATTTGACTAAAATTATGGATCAGAAAAACAAAAACCCTTAAAAGAGTTTGAAATATGCTCAAAGAAACAAAGAATAGTAGATTACTCTTGTTGTTCTTTCTAGAAGAGCTACTACTAGAACTAGCTCTTCTAGAAAATTGCAAATAAAAAAGTAATTTAATTACCCCAGTTTAAAAGAAAAATGTCTAATAAAAAAAAGATAACCATAAAATAAAATGAAGTTCAAACCTTACTAAGGAAGTACTCAATAAAGGAAGTTATCTAGAACTAAACCTAGGACTGGGACTCCTCTTGGGATGTAGCCTTGGATTCCTTTATGTAGCCCTTAAGTCTTGTATATTCTTTTCTAAAATAGTTTGAACCTTTATATGATCTTAATCAAATTTTTGAAGCCACTCTTTAAGTGTTGCAAGCTTAGATTTCATCTCTTGATATTCCTTCTAACTAATAAAGCCACTCTTTTCCCATAGTTCACTTTGGTTGATACCAAGACCCATACCCATTACTTAGCTTGGGATATCACATCAAGAAGCATACATATCATCACTTCATTTATGTATGTATTCATACATGTTCCATTCTCTCTTCTATATGTCATCATGAATCCATCAGCTCTCTCCAATAGAACCCTCTTATTATCCTCTAACTTGAACAAAGATGAATACATGTAATCAAGAAAATCATCATAGAGACATATTTTATGCATATGTGTTCATACTCTATGCACAATAGAGGCATGCAACCTATGATGTTAGTAGCTACTACTTTTTTTTTTCTTTTCCTTTTACTAATTTTGTAGAGGCATGGAACTTATCATTACCACTATATAAAATTACATAAAAAAATGCTTTCTATAAATAAATAAATTTGTTTCATGATGGATACTAATGCTTTATTTGTATGACTTTGTTTAATGACCTCTTCCTATTGGTCTTGAGGAATTATATACTACTTCTTTACAACATGGATCTCATCTTCACTAAAGTTTTTATTGAATACGATTTTGACTCTAAGCTTAGACCTATCATTAATAATTTATAAAAAATATATTAGCTTATTATAAGACATCATTAGGAATGTATAATAATATATTTAAATAAATTAAATAAATTAAAAATATTAGTGAGTGTTTTGCAAGCATGCTCAACCATAGATGAATGCGACTTCGGTAAGTAGATTCATGCTCAAAAAATAAAAGTCGGTAATAACTCTTATCCTATATCTTTTTCCAATTCTCTTATTAATATGCATGCTAATATGAAAACATTAAATATACTAAGAAAATGTTTAAAGAAATTCTTCGTAGAAATGTTGTCTCTCAAATCAAGATGCTTATAAGTTATGGAACACAACAATATGCAAAAGATGTCATTAAAATTTTTAAGATAATGTAATCATGTTATTTTTATGTAGATCATGTAAGTTTTCTTCTTGTTTTATTTTTTATAGTCATGTAGTGTTGTTGGATAAAGGTTTCTATTTTTAATCCATAATTAAAAATTAATTGTCTCCAAAACCTGAAAAATATGAATGCTAAATAGGATATAAGTAAATATTCACTAAACCATAGTAATTTAGCAATTGAATTTGAAAATAAAATTTAGATAAGAGTAAAAAAAGAAGGGTGAAAAGAAAATTTTCTAGAATGCAAAAACAAGCTTGTGAGATAAACTATTATGAGAAAGAATCCCAAGAGCATAGTCATTAATTACTAGTGTAATAATTGGAGTAGCATACTTCAAATGAGGACATGTCTTAGACTTGGATTCATTAGAGTAAAAAAAAAATTCACATATTGAATATGACTCTAACGAAATATCCTTCTTCATACCTAAAACATGTAGAGATAGATAATCAATGGGAAAGGACTAGGCAAAGCACATTGAGTATGTAGGTGTATAGTTTGTATCTCTAAACTTAGCTTGAGAAATTGGCAGGAATCTTGTTAAGGTTAAGCCCTAAAACAAAGTAAATCAAGGGCAAAGGTGACTCCAAATTAATTAATCATGATGATGTATCCTGAATGGCTTCAATTTAAGCATATGTTGGAAATGGAGATTTTTTGATGAGGGTGAATTTTTTTTGCCAAAGAACATAAAGCAAGGTTAGAGCTAATCAATATACTTTTGCCTTTTTTTTAAGTGCTTATGCAAGATTGATAGTAGTAATACCAATAAAAATGTGATGAAAATGGGATTTATATATGATCCTATTTTTGTTAGTAGTGTTCTTGTTTATATGTATGAGAAATTTTGGAGAAGTTAGAGATGACTGTAAAGCTTTTGTTTTAATTTATTTTTAAGAGACAGATATAGTTGAATTAAATGCTATGATTAGATCTTATGAGATGCTAAGATATGAGATGAAGACATGCTAAGATATGAGCTGAGGGCTACATGTACTCAACTATTTAATAGCATTTCGACTGTTTCTATTTGAAGGAGATTTTATAATGCACAAAAAATGAGAAAAGAAGAAAGAAAGTAATAAAAAACCCTAAAGTTGCACCATAATTTATTTAATTCTTGCTTGGAATTAGGCTTGTAACTCTCATCCATATCAAAGCGATCCTATAAATTAAATAAAATATGTATTAAAAATAAATTATATGATATCACTTCCAAGAATGTTCTTTATTTGTTTTTGACACATCTTTACATTGGGAATGTAAAATAAAAAACAAAATTCATTCTCTTGAGAGTAACCTCACAATAGATTTCATCTTGTTAGGTACTTTTTGATCCATAGGTAGCCCAAACTTATTTAGTTAAATATTAATTTTTGTCTCATGCACAAGATTATTTAAGCTCTTTGAAATGCCTCTATCTTTTCTCTTCTGTTTCACTATCAAAATACAAAATAATGTGTTAAAGAAATAATTGCCTAAGTGCATAAGTGGAATTAAAGTCAAGATGAAAATTCCATATAATGTAAATGAATTTGAATAAAATCTAATAACACATATAAGATAAATTTATGCACTTGTGCTTATGATTTTATGATTTTTTTCAATGGGTTGTATTTCATTTTTGTTGTCAACATCTACTTTGCATTGCTAAAACTACTTAATGAAAACATGTTGTTATGTAACAAACTCCACCTATGTTGCATGCATAGAGCCATCATCAATGGATCCAAACAACATTGGTGTTCATGCAAGACACTCTTCAATACATACAACAACTTGATTAGATTATAAATACACTCTAGGTTAGATATAATTTATATCTAAAGTGGCCATGAGTGTATGGCCTCAAACAATCAATCCAAGTAAGTCTTAGCTTTGAAGTATATGCCACCTTGTGAATGATTAATAAAAATATAGAAAGAGCACTATAGAAAACACTATCTTTTCCTTCCCATCCTTCATTTCAAACTTATGCTCTCGGCCGAAATTGTTTTTAGTTTAAGGCTAATATGAAAACTTGTAATCAAGAGCATGAGTTTAAAATGGAAGATGGGGAGAAAGAGATGGTGTTTTATGTAGTGCACTTAGGAGATGGAGATTTCTATAATGCACTTTCTATGTTCTTGTCAATTATCCTTAAGGCAACATTTGCTTAAGTGCTAAAAATTACTTGTATTAATTGTTTGAGGCCATACACTCTTAGCCACCTTAGATATAAATTATATCTATTCTAGTTCAATGTTGTTGTTGCCCTCACCATGAACCATTTTTTCTTTTTCATTTCATTTATTTTTCTATTTCTTTTTCCTTATTTCTTTTCCTTCATTTTTTGTTTTATGTTCCTTGTCTCTTTCCCTTCGCGAAAAAGCTAATTTATACTATTGTTAAAAATATAAATAATGGAGGAAAAATTGTAGGATAGAAAACTTGTAAAATTTTTTCTTAAAAATAGATAACAAAAAATCATCTGAACTCATTAGGATCAGAATTACTTACTAATGAATCACGGTTTGTCAAGCCCCGATATTGGATACTTAATATTGGGTACGTGATATTGCAGCCTAGATAATGATATCAAATATACAATATCATGATTCCTATGTTGGCCTATAAATATAACACTCTAGTGCACAAGAAGGGAGTCTTTTGGTAAGCCTTTAGGATCAAGTCTCTTTGTTAGTTTTTAGTTCTTTCCCAAGTGCATGGCCATAGTCTGATGTTTGTAATTATATGGAACCTTTGTTCAAGTGTGACGTACTTGGACATGCACAAAATCAGCAATAAAGCTTGAGATTACTCCATCATTACAGCATTCAAGGATGCCAAACTTAGAAACAGGATAGAACACTATCCATCAATTGGAAAGAAGGGTTAAAGAAAATAAGGATAGGAACTCAACTGCAAATCATAACTATCAATGTGATGTTTGTATGTATGATCACTCTGAAAGCTAATGCCTAGTCTTTTCACATTTACATGAGCATTGGGAAGGAATGTTACATCCATATTTCATACAAAAGTACTGTGTCCAACCACCGTGGCAAAACCCCCACTCATGGGAGAGGCCACCATCAAATGGGCCACACCCTTCATACCATCCAAAACCAAGTGCTTATTATGTTCAACACCCTATTTTTCCAACTGGGTCAACATCCTTTACTTCACCTCATTGTTATCATTCTCTTGAGTACTGTCAACCCATGTCCTCTCCCATGGTGTCACTACTTCATGTTCCTTACACTTCTCCTTGCCCTCAATATTCTCATCCTTCACATCCTTCTACATCGCCACCAGTTGTGCTAGAAGGTTTTGCACCATAACACCAACCCATGAACATTACTTATGCCACTATTGTCAATAGCACTGGAAGTCCTCCACAACGTCGAAAGCATCCTTTCTTTAGGCATAATTGTAGAAAGAGACAACATGATTCTAAAACCACTACACCCTCTAACTTAACACAAGCCCAACATTATGATGCATCTTCCTTCTCTAGCTTAATGCCTCCTGTCACCTCATCTAGGCCATCAATTAATGCTTTAACAACCATGCAACCCAATGGATATAACCATGTAGGAAGACATATCGATCCTTGCATACCATCTTATGGTCACGGGTGCCATAGTGATTTAGCTCCTTATCACATGACCACATCTTCTAATTTTTTCCACTATGCCTACTTTAATCAAGTGTGTGAACCCCAACTTGGGTACATTCCTACCACCACATCAAAAGGCACCCAGTGGTTTGGATATGAGCAAACCCCAATGTTTCCAACATGCATGGATCCAAATTTTCCATTTATTAATTCTAGCCATGCTAAAAGGTTTAATCATGGGGGATACCCTTCTACTAAGCAAAATTAGTAAATGTTTTTCCTCTTCTTTGGTATTATAATTTTTTGTTTTCCAATTTTTATTCTCTAATTTTTCATCTTTCAATTTGTCATTTTATCTTTTTGAGGTTAATCTCATTGGTGAATAAAATACTCATGTGACTCGTCGATTGAGGTGTGTTGTATGCTATTAAGTCACAGGTGACTAATTATTTGAACAATAAGCCCACAACATCCACCCACCCATTCTATTAATAAGAGGTTCTACTCTGGGTACGATGATATTCTTATCATCATTAAGCCTTAAAGTAACTTTGTACTTATTATGCCCAAAGCAAACAAATGATGGACTAAGAGGGAATGGCTAGGGTGTGACATCAAGGGGACTTGTGGATTCTCTTTGGTGACATCTGTATGTGCTATCATGTAGCTTGGTTGTACTAAAATCCTTATAGATCTAACGAAAAATGGGAGTAAAAGTAATAAAGGCACTCAATAAAGAAACACAATGCTGTTCTAGAGGGTCCCACTAGAAAGACATGCACTCATGCTTGAAGGTTGGTGGCTTTTCCAAATTACCGCTGTAAATGACAAAGTGCCAAAGCCACCAGGCAAAGAAAAAGAAAGAAGAAAAACAACAAAGAAAAGATTAAGAAGAATGTGCCGTAGAGAAATTCCAAATCACTCCTCCCTTGTACAAAATGCCAAGTGATCATACGCCTTGTTGTCATGATGCTCTTATGCTTGTCTATCAGTAGATGAAACGATGTGATGTCACTGGTCAGACGTATGAACTTGGTTTGGATTTTGGAGTGAAAGGCTAATGATACATTAATCACGCCCCACAATTAGGATTCATTGTGCCCAAGGTAAGTTACATCATGTCCCAATTTCAGAAATCCCTTCTACGATTCGTTTCACCCCACTATCCAAATATTTCTGACTTTTTTCTTGTGCAACATAGAATTCATAACTCATTACGGTGGTATCTAACATGTGTGTGTTTTGTTGCATTAGTGCAAATTGCATTTAACCCTTATAGTACCTATACACATTTTAAGATGTGGTTACGTAAGGGAATGATAGGTTGGAACCTTCTTTGGGGAGGATCCACTTGCGTAACTTTTGTAATTTGCACTTATTACA
>MNCI01014464.1:20831-111425 GCA_015680685.1 Gnetum montanum
AATTTTACTCCATGAATTTTCAAGCTTGTGCACCTATCATTTATACATCAATATTTTACTCATTAATTCCCCGATTCTCCTTCTGATCGAACCTACTTAAACCTGGAGTATTTAACTCAATCATGGGGGAAGGGTATGCTCCAAGTTGCTCATAATTTGGTTGAAATTCATTATCACCTGAAGGATATCATAGGGTAAGTGATCTTAAAAAATAATAAGAACTTAGCCAAACCAATTTTATTCCTTCACCCAAACCATGGAAATTATTTTTGGAGTTACCTAATCAAATTGGACTTGACATTAAAAATTTTAGGGGTATTTTCTTGAAAATTTCTAACTTTGAATAATACTAAGCAAGAATTGAATTCATTAAAGGCAATGAGTAAGGTACAAATCAAAATTTGTTAAATGACCTTAGTAACAGTTGATCCTGGTATGATTATAGATGGCCCCTAAACAAGGACAATAGGAAGGACCCTCTCAAGGTGCATCCAAATGACCAAAGAGAGGTAGGGGCCAAGGACCCCCTTTGGAACATGCAAAGCAAGAGGCAGAATTATTCAGCATCCATCAAGAAACCCCTGTTACTACACAATTTGGGAATGCAGAAGGTGGAGAAGGCAGGGCACCTGAATAAGGACAACATCTCATGTTGTCTTCGGAATGCGTTCAGGTGATTCAAGAAAGGTCCACATTAGTTGCAATGATCGTGGACCTCAATTTTAGACCCCTTACCAAATTTTCCCCTAAGTCAGTTAGAAATCAACTCAAAGGATCTCCACTATGGCTTGTTCTCTTAGAGAGTGGCAAGTGGTATTTATGGAAGACGTACCAATTTTGGCATAATAAGGAAGAAGGCACCACTGCTAATATTGGTGGGATTTTAGTTAATTTCTTTGCTAAGGCCATTTTAGAAGTTCTGAACCTTTTGAATATAGGACCCAAGGTTGCTCACCTTTCCACTCGCTCTAATGCCAATGCATGGAAAATATGGCTAAAAAGGGCATACAACGAGGAAGATAAAACATATGGGGAACTCACCCTTGAAGAGAGAATCTATTTCAAAATTGGCACCTATCACCTCTTCCCAACAAAAGGATTAAACAAAATTTCTACTTATGCAACCAAAGGAAGTGCAATCTTGATGGGCAAGGTTGATGCCAACCTGTCCCATCTATATCTCACAGAAATATTGAGGCAGTTTGAAGAACGTAAAATGGGGAATTTTGCATTGCCTTTCCCCTGTATAATCAGGAAGCTAGGTCAACATGCTAGAATTCTAGGGTACACTAATGAAATCCCCAGAAAAGCTCAAAATGCCTCATATGCTGAATTACTGTAGCCACTAGCACCAAGGAAAGATGCTAGTGAGACACTGGAGCTTGAGCAAGAGGAGACAGTTGGACCTGCTGCACCTCAAACAATGGGGCCTAGCCAAATTTTGGATATGAGGCCTAGTCAACAACAAGAAGTAGGGCCCAGCATGTAACCCACAGGCTAGCAAGACCAACTGCCACCACCGCCACAAGATTATCGACTATCAATGATGCACCTTAGGGCCATCACAGAATTGGTCAATTGGGGAAGTCATGATGAGGCTGCCCTCTTCAAGGTCATTAACGATGCCATATAGCCCATGGTCTCAATTGATCACGCATAGGGTGAGGTTTCTATACAAAAAAGAGGAGGGGAATCACATTGGTCACAATAGATCTCTGAAAATGCTACATCTTTTCAAGTGTAATTAGAAACTAGTGAAGGTGATACAGTAGTGATTATGTAACACCAAGATGCAGCTAGAGCAGTAGAAGTAGTCATAGACCACATCAAAGAATCATTTAATTTCCCTATTATTCCACTAGTGGATCTCACAAGAGCACGTGATGCTCAAGTCTTAGCCAGTTTCTCGATGATTCCTATAGAACATGAGGATGTTTTGGATCAGTTGCTGCAAACAGGACAAGTGATGACATCCTTGTTTGACATCCCTCAAGATGTCATAGCAACACAATTAGATCTCATTTCCACAAAAGAAAAGCTGGTCATGGCAGAGGTTAGGGTCAAACATGCTGAGGAAGAGTTAAGAAGACTCCAAGAGAAGTTCATCGCCCTACAAGCTACACAGTAGCATCCATCCCCACTTATCCCAGCTGACCAACTAGAGTCATTTTGGATGGAGTAGTTGAATAAACTGTTAGAAGAGAATAAAAGGATGGCAAGGGAAAAAGAGAAGGTTGATTAAGATGCTTCAAAAGCACAAGACGAAACATATACACATGCCAAAGCACTCAAGGCCTTACAATAAGAAAATAAACACTTTGCCGCTAAAAATCTCTGGTTGACCATAATACAAAAATAGAAGAATATTCTCAAGGAGAATTTTTAGAAAATATAAGAACAATTAATAAGGATCAACCAAGACATGAATCACTTAGCTAGAGAAAATAGGATCCTCTTAGTGGAGGAGGTACACACGATTCATCAGAAGACAGCTATTGAAATAAGTGCATGGAAAAATGAGGCTAAGCAACATAAGAAGTTGAAGGAACATTTCTGAGATCAAGTGGGAATGTACAAGTAGATCATTGAAAAAGAAATCCATATGGCCAAGACCCATATCAACACTCTCAGTGCTTAGAACGCTAACTAGTGTACCATACTGGATACTTACTTCTTCACCCACTAAGCAAAACTAAAGAGCTAGGACCTATAGATCCAGGACCTCACTGAGTACATGGTATTGGCAAACTTGTAGTATGTCAACTTAGCCATGTTGACAGTAGGATGCCCAAGGACAGAATTAGAGTAGGTAGCAACCACCTATGCCAAGTATGAAGCAGAATTTTCTGAACACAAAAAGACACTATAGAAATTAGAGGTAGCAAATTCTAAGTTAGAGGTGGCCAAGGCCAGTTACAAAGGGCAAAAAGATGTCATGAAAAATTTGGCTCGATGACTCATGGATTACCAAGAATGTAGAGACAAAGCTAGAGCATACGAGGAGGAATGACGATTATTTGTGGCTTGGTACGTCAAAGCCAATCAGATGTTTTCACAACTACCATGTCCATGGGAGGTGTTCACTCCATCAAATATTGGAACATCAGCATGGACGACACATGATCCCTAAACCGAAGAAGAAAAGCTTTAAGCGCTTCTTCAAAGATATCCATTTCCAAAGCCTAGAGCACAAGATAAGGGGAAGAGGCTCATGGAGGAGCCACCACCACCAGGAAGCACATGAGTTCCAACAATTTTGTCTTTTGTATTCTGTGTTGGTGTCCTAATTTTATTTTGTTTAATTCCACACTGTGGCATGAAGTAATTCATAGTTAGTCAATAATCCCATACCTATCCACTATGTAATCAAATGAACTCATTCTTATTTTGATTGTTTAACTCGAGAACAAGTTGTTATTCAGTTGTGGGGTTATGATGAATTGCAGTTTGCTAGGCCCTGATATCAGATACTCGATATCAGGTATGTGGTATCGTAGCCTGGATAACGATATTGAATAAATGATATTCTGATTCTTGTGTTGGCCTATAAATATAGCACTCAGTCGCACAAGAAGGGGGATCTTTTTGTAAGTCTTTAGGGTCAAATCTCTTTGTCAGTTTTCAATTAGTTTTTAGTTCTTTCCCAAGTGCATGCCTGCAGTGTGATGTTTGTAATTTTACAGAACCTTTGTTTGAGTGTGACATACTTGGACATGCACATAATCAGCAATAAAGATTGAGATTATTCCATCATTGTAGCATTCACTTAGTTTTTAATTGTTAATTGTTNTAATAAAGATTGAGATTATTCCATCATTGTAGCATTCACTTAGTTTTTAATTGTTAATTGTTAATTATTATTTATTGTTTTCTTAGTTAATATTTCTTTATCGTTATTTACTATTCCTATTACAAATGTTGAATGAGTATGTCTTAATCACGAACATTTAAGTGTAACTCCTTGGTAACCAAGTAGCATATCTAGTAGTGCGTAAGTAATGTGTGCTTGGTAATCCCAAAGGTAGTACATAAGGTCCAAGATCTATATGAATGATTAAGAATGGATGCTCATCGCATTAGGCTAGCTTAGATTTTACTTCATATTGCTTATTAGCTTAATCAAGATTATTTTTCATTATCTCTAAGAGTAGCCTAGTGTTAGAAATCACATCATACACCTCACTCTAGACTAAACCATATGTGACAAAGCATATACTAGTCCAGGTCGGAAGACAATGAACTGTGATCAACATGTAACTATCTAGGTGCCACAACTAGTCCTTCTGTGAAGTTCTAGGTGCTATCTTTGAGTATCTTTCAAATCAAATGAGGAAAAAATTTTAGTGAGTCTAGTGATTTAACTCTCAACATTCTCATAAATGTAAGTTCAATTGTCTCTCTTATTCCAATATCTATAGTAGCAACTAACAATGTTAATCCTTGTGATTTGTGATTTGTCAATTATTTGAATCTACTAAGTTCAATTGAAGGAATTGGAACCTATTAAATGATTTATTAAGCATACAATTAGAATTGAAAATTTTGAATTATAATTTCAAGTTAAATTTGAATTTTTTGTTAAGTAAGATGAAGTTTTTTTACTTGATTTATTAGAAATAGAGAGTTTCATATGTATTTGTTAAATTTAGGAAAGTCAATCAATACATACTATGGTAGCTCATGTGGTTTTTTAAATCATTGTAGATAATGTTAATGATTGTTTCATTGATCAATCCTATCGGTATATTTAAATTTTTGGTGAACATTATCTTTGCTTGTTTAGCTATATAAATTTCTAGTTGTAACTTTTCATCTTTTGAATTTTCTATAGTTCTTAAAGAGCTAAATGTTACTTGAATTTTAACCATTGGTTTTTTCAATAAGTAAAACATTTTTCAATTATGAAAGTGAACTTTTTCATTGAGTGGAAAAGATAAAATAAATTATAGAAGTCTTTTGATTGTTCTTATGCTAGAGAGATGTGAGCTCTCTTCCTTAAGGTTTGCTAATCATCCTTTTGAGAAATTTCAATTTTGATGTTTCATAGAATTGTTTGGAATTCTATATCTTCTTTTTGCTTGTTGATAGCTTCAAGAGTAATAATTATGATGAACATGTTCTACAACTCTTTTCCTTTTGCATTTGTAATGTATAGTTGTTTTCCTTTCATAAGTGATAGTTGTGTAAGATCTTCTATCAAGATGATAAATTTGCCTCCAAAAGGTTCCTATAAAGTATAAAAAATATTAAAAAGATTTGAATGAGAATAATCATATGCTTATAACTATTATTATGCAAAAAAGATTTATCAATGACAAGCAGTTATATACATATATATTCTGCATTACCTAATACATTAGAAAAATTTGGTGTAGCTTTGCATCTATAGTTTATAAATGTTTTGCTCCTATAAAATTAATTTCATCAATCAATATGTACTAGTTGTTTCTTAATTCTTCCTAGATCTTGATGAGGTTTATATAGTGCATTTTATATTATTCACCCAGGCATGTTGAAAGTTGTAATGCTTTGTGAAGCCAATGCTAGTAATGACTCATCTTTGTTATCAATATAGAATTATTGTATTACATTGGTGAGATAAGATTTATCTATTCCTAATTTTCCTATCATTCCTAAAATGGATATTATATGTATGATTATAATTGATTTTTAAAATAAAGTGGTTATAGTGCTTTCATAAAGCTTGTGTTGTAATGTTGTTGTACTATCTTGAAAGTTAATTTTTGTTTATTTTAGAGTTTCTCATTACTTTTGTCTACTTCAATAGTTTCTTACAACTATGAAATTTGTAGCACTAAATTTTATTTAGAACTTCTAGAGTGATGTTTAGTTGATGAAAAAGATGTTTATTTGATTCCAACTATGATTTCTATCATTGTCTCTTCTACCTAGCATTTCTTCTTTATTTATTGGTATTATTAAATAATTTTATACAATTTTTGATAGAATTTGATAGTAATATTCATATGTTCCTTCTTAGTTTTGATATTGATTCTCATCTTTATCTTCATTTTCTTATCAGTTTGGTTCTAAAAGTTCAATTTCAATAGCAGTTACTAAAAGTTTTTATTATTATTATTTTCTATGATATTACGATAGCTATAATATGACTATAGTATTTCATCATCTTATAATTCAAAATATTCCTTTGCATTTTTAAATGGATAGTATAACAATAATTATTCCTAGTAATTATTAATCCACCTATCTTCATTGGTTTTGGTAGCATCTGAAATATTGGGAACACTCTAATTATTTTGAATTTTGGTATTTTCTTTCATTTTGTAGAGCCTCCTTCTTGCTTGATGTTGTTGTAAATTTTGGTTGTTTTATACAAACAAATGTTTTTCATTACTTTTGCTATATGATTTTATTTTTGTTGAAAAGCTATCTACATAATCTATAAATTTCTACGTATTTTTTCACAACTTTTTTGTAAATAGTGTCTAAGATGTTTACAACAATTATTGCCTTGGTTTTGCTTAACAAAGAAAATTAGTATCATATGTAACACATTTCCATTTCTCTAATGTTTCTTTTTACTATGATGTCCATCAACAATGTTTTGTATGCTAATAATGATGCTTCATAAGACTCTATTACTTGTACTAATGTTGGTCCCAAGCCTAGATATGAAAGGAGAGGATTACCAACAGGTTGGTAGCTAATTGTAACACTTTGTCAAATCTCATGGATGAGCTCTTTTTAAAAATTTTCAAATGCTAGGACATTCCCCAAATAAGATGTGTAGTAGTCATAGGGCCAAATTTCTATGGAAATTAGGAAAGGACTTACTATGGCACTCTCATTCTAGGAAATTTACCGAAAAGAGGATTAAAGAAAATATAACAAAAATAATCAAAGATGATTTGAAAAATTACAAATAAATAAAGATCTAGCTCTACTTAGAGAACTCATGTATCTGACCAAATTTTATTGGGACAAGGCTAGAATGATGATGATGATGATGATCATGACTTCTCAATAGCTCTTTGATGATTTCTCTGATTTTGTTATATACTTTATGATGTCGTCTATCACTACATGCTTTCTTAACACTAGTTAAAATTTTGTGTTAGCTCTTCAAATTTGTAATATGAACTTGTTGTGCACATTTTGCATTTTATCATTTTTTCTTAATTCATATTTTAGTTCATCATCTTTATCTTTATAGAGTAGTGATTGTTGTAGTAGCAATGGCCAAGTAATGGTATGATGTTAGTTTTTATATTAACAATAAGAGTAATACCATAACTAGAAAATACTTAAATTAATATTGTCCTTTCTTTTTTCTCAAGCATGCTCCTTCTCTACATTTTTTGCATAACAGCACCTCTTCTAATTCCCTTGTTCTTTCCAATGTGTTTGTTTTGTAGGCTTTAGGCTATGTGAAGACATCTTGGCAGTTAAGAAGACATCTTAGATGGAAGTGGAGCCTTCACAAAAGATGTCTTTAGTTTGGTAGGATATGTCTTGAAATTGAAGGAGATGTCTTGTTTGTAAGGATGTCTCAGAGGAGATGTCTTACCAATAGTGGAGATGTCTCAAGCAAGACTTCTTATGCTAAACGAGACATCTCATCTAGGAAGGAGATGTCTTTCAAAAATAGTAGACATCTTAACCGAAAGCTAAGAATTAACAGAAGATGTTTTTGTAAGGCCAGAGATGTCATGTATAGTTAAGAGACTTCCAAAATTAGTTATTCTAGTTCAAAAATAGTCAAAATAAGAAGGAAATAGTTGGAAGATGATAGAAGAAGGATCAAAACAACATGAGATCCTCTAGTTGAGTTGAGGAGAGTTTTCTTGGTGACTTGTCTTTTTCTTATCGATAAATATTAGTTGTTCATGCTTATATAGAGAGATAGAAAGAGAGTTCATGAGATTTCTCGTTGAGAGCTCTTAACTTGATGATAGAGCTTGGACAATGGAAAAGAACATTAAGTGATTCCATAGATATTGAAGCTCCAAGGTCAATTGTCCTATGTGTTAGCCTATGTGTTCTAGTCTTGCTTATGAGTTGAGATTTCATTCCCTGGTTGTGGAAGAATTTCTCTATCTATTGTGTCTTGCATTGAGAATAACCATTATGTGGTTGTAGAGCCTCATACTTTGTAATACCTTTTGAGTCTTTGAAAGGTTTTAAATGTTTGTGGGTTTTAGGAAACCTTTTGTAATATTCTACTCCAATAATTGAAGATAGTTAGTTTTCTTATTTTCTAACAAATTAATTATATTTATATTTAGTATTTGAAGGTGATTAATTATTGGAGTGAACTTGCTCCAATTTTGTGTGATGATGAATGTTATTCATTAATGTCTCATAATGTAACTTTAGGTCGTGTAGGTGGAGTCTACTTGGATTTAATAATACTTGAGGTACAATGAAATTTAGTAACATTGTTTGCAATTTAAAATAAAATTATTTTCATTAATGTATTAATTACATTCAACATATTCAATTATATAGAGTTTGATAGTGTGCCCATTGTCTTAGGATATTGTTGTCAAACTTTGTATTCCATGCATGCATAACCTTATGAAGGAATTCCTTTACTTCTTAAATCTCTTCTTTGTTACTCCAATTTTAAGTATCCATGTTTACATTATCATTAACTCATAAGAATCCATGTACATGTAGAGATCCTAGAAGTTGCACTTCATATTTTCATCAAGGTATCAATCTAAAATTTTGGTTTTATGACATGCTTTAGGAATATTGAAATTTGATATGCGATATTGTGCAACAATATGAGGATTCTTAACAATGCTTTTATTTATTACTTTTTTCTATGTTCTAGATCAATTATTAATGGTGAATGAATAAGCTTATGTAGATCTAACTATTGTAGATCTATTCACTTAGTGTAAAGGATATTTTTGGATTGCCTATTTGTTGAAGCATTTCTAACAATTCTACTATGTATTTTATCTAGTATTATCTAGTTTGACAAACTGATTATTCCTACCTTATAATTATGTCTTTCCAATTAATCTTTATTTAGTAAAGCATATGCAATTTATTGAATAATAAATAATGTTTAGCTATTAGTAATTCATGATGCTAGATCTTTGCTAGTCCTATCTCATGTGTAGATTTTAATTTGATTTCTTGTTTCTTCCTCTTTTCATCAATCATTTCCTAGCCCTTGTATATAATAAACAACAAAAAGAAAGTATGGTATGTGTGTTTAAAAAAAACTAAATTTTTTGTGCAATTATGATACTAAAATTTAAATTGAATAATTTTCATTATATTTATTACAACCCCTTGGATCTATCGGACTAGTTTCATGATTTCTTTTACCTACTAGTTTTATAAAAATATTAACTTAGTGATACTTGGTAGGATGGAACCTATGACCTTGGGCTTACCAAGTTAAGACTTTTAAAACTAAACAATTATGTAAAATAAAAAATTAAGTGTATGATTATATAATTATTATATATAAATTTTAACTTGAATATCATTTGAAGGTAAACAATTGCAATGTAACAATTTTTAGCTTAATCATATATGTTCTTTGCCATCCTCTTAGATCTAAGCTATGTTATCATCATTTTCCTCTACACTTATTCAATGACTACATGAATCATCTTCATCTTCTAGACTAACTTTTTGAATGCCTTCCTTTGAGTTTTTTTTTATTACCTTCATCATTTGATTCTTCAAATATAGCTCCAAACTTGCACTCTATCACAATGTGTTAATAAGGTTCCTTGGGATCTTAAGTATAAAATTCCTAATTAGCTTTATTTACCATAACAAACATGTCATCATAAGGTTCTATTCTGTAGAGCATTCTTCTCATGTTAACCATCATGAATCACAAATCATCTATTTTAATTGCAATTTTCATGAACTACACATCCATCCAATCATAATGGAATAGTAAATTAGATTTTTCTTATTCAAAATTTGAGAATCAAGACATCTTTTAAAATAACATTGTATGTTTCATCTATCTCTTATAGATAATTTTGATCATCAGGAATGGTTATGGGCTAGGACTCGTAATCGATCAAAGATAGAGAACTAGTTTTGTTGCATCTACTCATGTATTATCTACTAGAAAGCATGGATAAAATTTAAACCTTTTTATCACATTAGAATAGTAAAGTTATTTTTTAAAAAAATGAATACAATCATACCCTTTTCTTGAACTAGTTTGTGAACTCGTTAGTACCTATTTTCTCTAGCCTATTATCATAAAGCCTTTTAATTGATTGAAGAAACTCATTATGCTTCCTAGAACATCGTATATAAAAATTAGAAAATTTTAAATACATTAAAATTATTTGAAAAAGTAGCTATTTTTGTGTTTTGTATTCTTTCATAAGTGTTAAAGTAAAACTAGAAATCAAAATTTCTAAAGCACTTACCTAACGTATGAAGCTATATTCTTCTTTTCCTCATTCATGAGGATGAAAAAGTGTACTTTCTATTTGTCTTCATGGTTTCACTTATTTTTGCTATATTTCCATATGTAAATATGACCTTTTATCACTTTGAATTTGGGCTTATTGATTTCATGCATTTGTCTATTTTGAAATCCATGTTTTAGGCAAGTAGAGTGAATGAAGTGTGAGTTTTCAAATTGCATACTAGAACCAACAATTCCTCCTTTAGAATACACTTTGGAGTTGTAGCATGTATTTAATTTTAACTATTCTTAATAGTTTTGAAAACCTATTCAATGTTCTTGATTATGGATTTTCCTAATTAAACTTCTTTTTGTTGATTTGGAGATTTAGTAGTTAAGGCTTACTTTATATTGTCTTCTTTCTCCTTTGATTGCTTTGGTGGAATGGTGAAAGGTACATTTGTTTTTTAAGTTAATTTAATCTTCTTTCACTTCTTCAATTTTTGATTTTATGTTGGTGATATCTTGCTTTTCTTCTTTGAATAGATTTTGTAAGAATAATTCTAAGTCTTTTATTTCTTCATTCTTCTTTTCATTCTTTGTAGGCATTTTTTGTTTTATTTTATCTTTTGATAAAGTTCAAGTCAATCAGCTATATCAATGCATCCTTAGATGCATTGGTGCATATGCATAGATGCTAATCCACCATAAGCCTATAAATATGTAAGCATCCACAACGTATGCACCATCATTTGGTCAATAGTGTAGCCAAACTCTTGTAGTTTTCTTCTGTAATATTAGCAAATAATTAGTGAATGTATGAAATGTTGATTTAAGTTAATTGTACAACATCGTATTCAAGTAGCATTGTATCTAGACACACTCCATGAACTACAATAAGAATAAGATTGATTCATACTTATCATAGCATGATTCATACTTATTATAGCACTTTAACTTAGAATAGATTTACTTTCATTGCAACCTACTTTCTAAGTACTTTGTTAATATTTACATTTTCATGCACATTAATCAATTGGTAGAATGAGCATGACTAGTTTGAAGTATAAACATGTATTTGCTCAATAATCCCAACAACATTATTGTTTGGTTCACCTAGTAGCATAACACTTGGTAATCCCAATAGTGGGTATGTGAGTTTAGGGTGTATACAAAAAGCTAAAAGCAAATACTCATCACCCTTAGAATAGTCTCAGATTTATTTTCTTTTTATTCGTTAGATTAATTAAATAATTAATTTTTATGTTTTTATCTAGCTTAACTATAACCACACAACATCAATAATCATATGTCTCAATTTATACTCAATTATACATGATAAAGCTACCATTAGTACAAGTTGAAAGACAATGACTTGCAATTAATCCTTAATGATCTAGATACCACACTAGTCCCATCCATGAAATTTAACTGGTTGCACGTGAACACATGTGATTCGTATGGTTAGGCATAGGGGACACTCACCGCTCATCATTGGCATTATTGTTGGGGATGGTGCTATTAATCTAGATTAGTTGTATTATAAATGATTATTGTAAAAGAATTAGTTGTAATTTGATTGAAATATCTTGGATAAGAAGCCCAACTATTAGATTTTAATTTAGGAAAGAAATCTAAATAACCTTTAGTATCTCACCATAAGTTTAACAACTCTTTCCTCAAAGTCTTCTAAGACCTTGCCTTGTTATTAAGCCTTTTCTTTCCTAAAAGATCCATAAGCAAATAGTGATAAACATGATATTCTATACTTATCTAGGGTTTATTCACTAATGAAGTTATAGGAATCAATTTTAATATTTCATTAAAATAACACAAGAAATTCAAACTAAGCTTAGATTCCATTTACTCAACTCATAAGAATCATTAGGAAAGAGTTTGTAGAAAAACTAACATTTGAGAGATAATAATGATATAACTTACTCTCTTAACTCCTTTTCTAACATCAAATGAACTAATATTGATAATCCTTAATACCTTTATTTCATTAGGTTTTAATCATGATTTGCAAAATATGGTAATATCATAGTATGGATAAGGAAACTATAAAAATATATTAAATCTTTATATGAAATGTCATCCCAATATGTTATGATTAAGGGTGGATCACTTACATGACTAACTCTCATCCATATGTAAGTTTAATAAGGTCAATTTGATGAAATAAGAAATTTTAGTTTCCAAAAAGTCATGAAAATTTAACATAGCTATCATGCTCTAAAACAATATTCAATAGGTATTACTATCAAAAATGATTTCAACATTGCTAATTTTGTCTTAATTAAAGGTACATATAGGAAGTTATAGCTACCCGAATTTTCTTGTAAAATATTAAATTAAAAATTTTAAAAATAATAATAAATTCAAAATTTTTGGGATTTGACTCAAATACATGAATTGAAATTTAAAAATCTAAATTATTTTAACTAACATTGTCTACCCACCAATACCAAGCTAGTAGATGCTATACTTATTAACAACTTATATGTATATTATCAAAAAAAAGGATCATCAATCAAAGTCACATTACTCATCCTACCAAGTGGGATCTTGAGAGGATCAACAAATAAGCAAAAGCCTAATCTCTTCAAGTGGTTGTGCCCAAGCTTGAACCCAAGTGTTTAACTTAAGAAACAAGCACCTTACCATCACTCCAAATAACAATCCCTAACTTATATATATTATATTTATATAAAATTAAATTAAAAATAGTTGATTCTGGAAGTCTTTTTAGATGAACAAATAGTCATTTTTAGTAAATTTCAACCTTTCAGATGTGATGGAAAGTCAAATTTGGCATAGTAGACTTCAAAAATTACTTTTTAATCCTCTTCTTTGAACTATGCTTTAATAGCTTTTTGAACTAGAATTAGTATAACATGGACATTTGATGCTTCTTTTCAATAAATAAATAGCTTTTCCTAATATTTTTTAGCTTTATGTATCCAATGGTGATGTTAGATTAATCATACAGGGTTTTGATAATGAGGTAATAATTTAAATCATACCTTAATAGACCAATAATTTTACTAACTTTAGATCTTAAATAATATAATCCTTAGTTCTAATGAATTTAGTCTTAGATCATAGGATTAGAAAGTTAAGATATACTTATCCTTATAAAAATTCTTAGATGAAGGCAAATAACCCCCACATCCAAACGTAGGTTTCTAAACCCTAGTTTGTCTTTAGTCATGCTACCAAAGTTAGTGTTCTAAGAGGGATAGAAAATTCAATAAGAGTCTAGGGAATGATCCCAAACCATTATCCAAGAAATCGAGTAGTTGAAGAATTAGTTGGCAAATCCACAATGTAAGGAAGACTTATACCAACCTAACAAGCAATCATATCATTTAGTCAAAATTAACCATTCTAGAGAATCATAACCTTATTCCAACAAGGCAGATGACATCCATGAGGAAGAACAAGTCAAGAGAAAACCTAGGAATAAGTATGAAAGTCATAAAACATATAATGTATCTGTAACAATCATAGCCATTGATAGGAAACATTCTAGACTACATGATCTTCTATAAAGAAGCCCTATTCAAGTTAGTACAAGATCTAATGGAATATTAGAAGAGATGAATTCTAAATTTTCAAAGCCCCAAACCAAGAAGAAGAAAGAATGATCAAGGTTTCAAAGAAGTCATGTGCCTTGGTGTTGGTATGAATGATGTAGTCATTAGTTCATCATATCATTCCATTGGCTAGTGTATATTCTATCCACATTGAATCATCCATACATAAGTTAAATTTTTGAGTTTAAAAATAGATTACAAAAGACACTAAGTAGTAAGATCAAGTCTAACCATGTCAAATGTGGTCACCTAACCATATTTTTCTTATGATGAAACTACGATTACATTTCTTTATTTGTAGAGAGATAAAAATCGAGGAAATATCTTAACCTTACTTCTATTTCTTTTTTTTTTCTTTCTATATTTAATTTATATTCTTCAAATTAGATAAGTAAAATATTCTCAGGTAATACAAGTAGGAAATGAGGAATTGTCCTACCTTCACCTAGGTAACTAAAGACATGAGTTGCACTTATTATAACCCCAATTAAGACCAGTGGTTAACAATTAGTAGACTTTTAATTCACCTTTTATCATTATCTAGAAATTGATGTAGATTTTTGATGGAAATGTTATTGTAAAGGACTATGATATTGTACCTATGATATCATAGATGCGATATAGTAGCCTAAAATATGTCATCATGGATATGATGTAGTGGGCCATGGTCATGCCTATAAATACAAGCCCACCACTTCATTGAAAACGAGTTTAGGCCCGATTTACAGATTATTTTCTTGAAGTTAGTATAAATGCCCATAATTTTGTGAATTACAATTGATGAAATCTTTATTGAGTAGATTATTCATGAAGACAATTCATGAATGACAATAAAGATGAAGACTGTTCTTCGTCATTGTAGCATATCACTTAGAATATATTTACTTTTCCATAATGTTTACTTTTACTAAGTCATTTACTATTTCAATGCTTATTAGTAAGGTGAAATAAGTACAATTGGTTTCAAGTATAAAGTATAATATTTTATTAACCTATAGCGGCTTTGCTTGATTTTCTCAATAGTAAAGTTACCTGATAATCCCAATGATAAATCATGTTTTTGGTAGGCTACAATATCGGGTACCCAATATCTTAGCCCTGATATTGGAGCACATGGTATGTCATCAAATATCTGATATTACAATATGTGTGCTTGCCTATAAATACAACACCTAGGGGCACGATCCAAATAACTTTCATTCCATCCTTAGGTAGACTCTTTTAGTTTGTTTTCATAGTTTTAGTGATAGTATGAATGCCCGCAGTGTGGTGTTGAGTAATTGTACGAAATCTTTATTCAAGTGAAGTGTACTTGGGTACAATTCATGTTTGAAAATAAAGATCAAGATTATTTTTCATCATTACAACATCCGCTTAGTTTTACTATTTTACTTATCATAGTTTTTTACTATTTTCTTACCTTAATCATTTGCATTTCCAAGTATTTTACTTTACTTGTTCATTAGTAAATAGGAATAAGTATGACTTCTTTTGAGTGTTTAAGTGTAATCGTTTGGTAATCCCAGTAGTGTTATTTCTTGGTTCACCTAGTAGCATAACACTTGGTAACCTAGTAATGGTTACATAAGCCCAAGGCGTGTACAATAGGCCAGAACTAGATGCTCATCGTTCTAAAGTAGAGTAAATTTACATTACCATCATTACTTAAACTAAGGACTAAATTTCATTCCCAATTATGTTTATTGCTAAGAGTCATAAGGACCTAACAACATCAATTATCATAAGCTTCACTTTGGACTAAACCATACATGATAAACCTGCCACTAGTCGAAGTGGGAAGATAGTGTCTTACAATCAATGCTTAATGATCTAAATGCTACAACTAGTCCCATCCATGGAATTTCACAGGCTTGCATGTAAACATTTGTAATTTGTATGGTTGAACGTAGGGGATACCCACTGCTCATCATTAGTGCTATTATCGAGGAGGGTGCTAGTTACCTAGATTAGTTATATTATATGTGATCACTATAAAGGTGTTAACATTTTAACTTTTAGAAAACATTAATATTTTAAGTCACACACATTATCACACAAAATCATGTCTTCTTCACATAGGGCCAAGAATGCATTGCATCATGAAAATACTAGTAGGAGAAATGATAGGATATATACTAAAGAAAATATAAGGGAACAATCATAAGCAAGGATTTCATATGCTCATTTAGATCATTACTGCACTCAAAGACTATGTTCAACTAATGAAAAAAATCTTAGAGAAGATGGAGTAATTCTTAGAACAAGAAGGGCCTTAAGGCCTAGGACCTCCTCTAAATCCAAAAGAGATACATCAAGGGACCAAAGGGAGAAATATAGTAGCCATGGTAATTATCCTAGTTCAACATCTTCCTCTTCATCTTCCACGTCTAGTTCTGATGAGGATGAACATTGGTATAGAAATAGAGATCAAGATGAAGATAGAAGTAGAAATAGATAAGATCATCAAAGTGAGAATAGATGAGATCATCATAATCAAAAAATAAAAATAAAAGGCATCACCATGACATGTCTAATGATGATCGACCCTTGTAGGCTACTAGGAGCATTATTTAAATAACAAAGGCAATTAGAATATCCCACCAACATCAAAGGGAAAGTTGCATCAAAATACTTGATATCAATAACATTTCTAAATATAAGGGTGGCTATAATTCTAACCCATAATGTCATTTACAAGTCTTCTACAATGCCTGTGCCTTACAAAACATTGAGAGTGAGTGGCAAAAGCTTAACCTCTTTCGTAGGATACTAATAGAAGAAGCTGAAAGTTGGTATAGATCATTGGAGCCAAATTTAATCCACCAATGGTCCATAATACTTGATCCCTGTAATGAGAAATAGCTAACCTATGAGAGAATGTCCAATTTAAGAAAAAAAATCCAAGGGTGGAATCAAGAAAATTATGGACCCTTGGATATGGCCTTGGATAGATACTATTCTCTCCTACATAGATGTCCAAGCCATGGGATTTCTCAAAAAGAGAAACTTCTCCACATCATAGATGAGATTTGTACCCCCAATGAGAAAGACCCTTGGGATCTATGCCTAAGAGTGATTATCTAAATTAAAATTCCATCAAATACAAAGGCTAGTTGAACAGGTGGAAAAATAAGAAGGAGAGTTATGTAAAATGGAGAGTATTGAGGAATATAACCAGGACTCAACTTTTGAAATAAGCGAAGTCCATATGTATGATAAGGAAAAAGAGGAAGCTCTTGATGAGTTGATTTCACAATAAACTTTGCCAATACAAAAGGTTATCGTTGAGATCAAAGTAAGGATAGATAAGATGTGAGAGTTGATGAATGAGAAAGGTACAACTTACTTGAAAATCATAGGGGAGAAGGTAGCGTAGAAAGAATCAAGTGATCAAATTAGAAGAGGAAAAAGACCAATGAAATAGGTAGGAATACTTATCAACAAAAAGGAAACATGGTGATAGTATAAGAGATTTCTAACTCAAATACAAAAGATGATGATGGATGTGACATCTACCAATACAACCATCTAAAGGACTATTGTCTAGTTATGTTACATCTACATGAATTTGGGGCTTTTTCTTTGAATCCAAAGTTTATACAAAAGAAAATGCCTTGGAAATTACCTTACTCATAGGTAATTATAAACAGTCCTACCATAAACTATACTATTCTAGTGGGACTTCCTATTAGCCTCAACACTACTATCAACCACAATGGCAAAACCCGCAATCATGGGAGATGCCATCAACAAACCAACAATACCCTTATTGTCAACCAAACCTATATGACTACTATGTTCAAAAAATTATTTCTCCTAATGGTTCTACTTTCTCTACCTTGAATCACTACCATCACTCTTCCAAATATCATCAACCTATGGCATCTCCTATGGGATCACCATCGCAAGCCTTTTATCCTCCATGACATCCTTAATATTCTCATACTTTCCTCCATCATATGTCACCACCAACAACACATGAAGGATTGGCATCACAGCATCAACAAAATAATGTCACCTGTGCTACAAACATACACATAAATGTTAATGTTAGTAGATATCAGAAAAAGTCTTAGAAATGTCCTTTCTTTAGTATAGTTTCCTCACATGGGCACAAAACTCATAGACCTACTAACTCATCAAAACTAGCACAAGTCCAACTAGGTGCAACACCCTTCCTCACCAAAATAATGTCTTCCAATCCTACACATGGGCCAACACCCATTACTACTCTAGTGTAAAACACAACATATGAACCTATCACTATGGAGAGACAAGCAATTCCATGCATTACTATAGAAAAAGAAGGGTGCAGTTGTGGATCAATCTTCTAGAATGTCAACATAGTCATCACACCAGTCCACAACAAATGTGAAAAAAAATGTGTGCACAGGAGAGAGCAAGGGCCACTAAACCAAAAGACACCTAGTGGCCAACAACTAAGAACTTTCAATCATCTAAAACATGGATGGAAACATCTAAACCACTTATTAACTCCTATTCTAAGAAAATGCCCCCAACTAAGAGCTCACAAAAGGAAATATTACACCAATAGAAAGAGGAACTAACAACTTAAATGATAAAAATTCACTTACCATCATTATTACATGGGATGATAACCGAAAAAATAAGCCAATAAGGATGGTAAGTGAGAAACCTCAAGTGTATGATCCAAGGGATTTAGGGTGCATTTTCTGAATGCTCGTCCATGAGTTTAGTCATGGGGAGAGGCCTTATCCTGGCTTAGGAATTAATAAGTGCTTTTTAACTTTTTTGTTTTCTACTTTTTTGTGGTTTATAATTTTGTTATACCTTTTTCTTTTATTAATACTTGTTCACATTCTTTAATATCTTCTCATTCTTTTATACTTTTTCATTTCTTAAATTTTTCATAGTCTTTGATATTTTCTAATTCTCATATAATCTTTCATTCTTACTATCTTTGTAATTCTTGATATCTTTGCAATAAAACAAATCAAATAAGGCAAGATGTAGTCCCAACATAATGAATATTTTTCTATATTATTAATCATAAAGGACTAATTATCTATACAGTGAGACCACATCATCCATCCACCCATTCCAATAATAAGAGGTTCATACAACAACCATTATGATATTCTTTTCATAATAAAACTTAGAATAAACATGTGGTCATTATGCCTAGATAGAAGAGTGAAGAACCAAGTGGGAATGTAAAGGGTATGACATCAAGGGGATTTGTGGACTCTCTTGGATTACTTCTATATGTTCTATCATGTTGCTAAGGTTGTATTAAATCCTTGTAGATCTAACAAAAAATGGGAGTGAGAGTAAAATAAGTGTTTCGTTACCATGTCATTAACAAGACATGTTACCCATACCTAAAGGTCATCCTCTAGTAAGGCTGACACAGATAAAAATAAAATAGCATAGAATAAATGTCTAGGGGTCCCATTGGAAAGACATGTTACCCATGCCTGAAGGTAGTTCTCTAGTAGGATTGACATAGATAAAAATAAAAGAGCATAGAATAAATTTCTGAGAGTCCCACTAGAAAGCCATGTTACCCATGCTTGAAGGTAGGTAGCTTCTCAGAAATCTAAAAAATAAAAAACAAGTGCAATTAATAACTCCTCCCTTGGATAATATTCCAAGTGGTAATACTCCTTGCAATAGTGATATTCTTA
Organism: Gnetum montanum; assembly: GCA_015680685.1. Classification (NCBI taxonomy): domain Eukaryota; kingdom Viridiplantae; phylum Streptophyta; class Gnetopsida; order Gnetales; family Gnetaceae; genus Gnetum; species Gnetum montanum. The sequence continues at coordinate 40,484 of MNCI01014464.1, forward strand.
TAGTTGTAACTTCAAGAGATGAAATAATTCAATGTCACTAGAACGTGGTCAGGACTTGGTTTGAATCTTGGACAAAAGGGCTAATGATTACTTTAACCACTAATAAAACACAAGAATTCATTATGCCTATGGTAAAACACCTCATGTCCCAAGTTTAACAATCCCTTCTCTAATTCATCTCACCTCACTGTATAGTTAATCATAACTTGTGATTTTGTGTAATATAGCATTATTTTCCCAATCTAGCAATACTAACATGTGTGTTTGGCTAGACACGTATGTCCTACATTCAACTCCTTGAGTGCCTAAGGACACTTTAGGTGTGGTTATACAAGGGCACTAAGTGCTAGAGCCTACTTTGGGAAGGACCCACTTATATAACTCTTGTTTTTAGTAATTGGCAAGCAATTCCACATCATCTTGTGCTTTCCAAAATAATTTAGACTTAATGAACTTTCCATAACATCTAATAATTTCTTTGTACATTAGAAATTCATTATCCATTTTGTATCCATACTATAAACTTTCATCACTTGAGATTCCTTCTTCAAGAACTTTGAATGCCAAATTTTGAAAATTATGCATCATTAATGATCCAAGATCCTTTAGACAAGCCTCAAATCTTTCAGACATTCCATTTGACTCATTTTTTCCCTAAAAAAAGTTAATGAAAAATTTGAAATTTTTAACAATGACACCGTAGCTACAATGTCGTATCTATGATGTATGATCTACGATGTTGCACATATAAAAATAGTATATATACACACAAGAATTGGTAAAATTCTTCACTTCCTCATTTTGCAACGAGAGAGTTTTTGTAGTTTTTTTTTCAGAACTCTTGCACACTAGGTTCCAAAGGCCATAACTTTATTCTCATAGCTCTGATTTCCAAAATTCTTAAATCATGTTGATCTCAGAGCATTCAACTTAGTCGTGGGGGGAGGGGGTGCATTGCGCAATATAAGTGAAAATTTGAAATTTTGACCCAAACATTCCTAACACCAAAAGATACTATAAAGGGTAAGTACAAAGAGATAATAAGAATCTTAAAGCTAATAGATCAAACTAAGGCTAGAAAGATTCAAATAATACTCCTAATAGACCATATAATCTTAAAATTAATAAATCAAACTAAGGCTAGAAAGATTCAGATAATACTCCTAATAGAGCATATAAACTATTTTAGGCCATAATAAGCAAGGAAAATGATAGAAGGTCATAAGCAACTAAAATATATAATACCTAAGGGGTTTTTTTTTTTGTAAATTTTTCTAACTATACTATCATAATATGACAAGAACTTGATTCAACCAAGGGTATTAGCAAGGTAGAAAAGTGCTAAGAATTGATAGGAACATGTTAATAATTTTAAACCCTTGTTTATTGAAAATGGCCCCAAAGAGACCACCAGAAGGACCTTCACAATATGGAATCTGTAAAGACACAACTTCCAACATCTCCTTTCTAGCCTATACTAACCAGTAGTGAAGATTTGTACTTACAAGAAATGTACCAATTCTGGCAAAATAAACAAGTCAATGCAATGGTTAAAATTTAGGGAGTCTCTATGTCATACTTAGTAGAGGGACCAAATGGAAAAGAAGACAAGGATAAAAGAGGAAAAACTTTAGGTGCTTCTAAATAGATATTAATTCCAAAAGCCTAACAACAAAGGGAATAAGTTGATGAAAGGACCACCACCAACAAAAATACGAACTACATCGAGCCACCTTAAATTTTATTTTTTTTCTTGTAACTATGTCATTTTTTGTACACACCATTGTAGCACTCAAAGTTAGTTAGTAGTTAGACTTAGTCAATAATTCCATACCTTTCCAATATTTTGTAAAAAACTTGTTTCTTCTTTTGTTCACTTAAGGATGAGTTTTTATTCAGTCATGGTGGTATGATAAATCATGTTTTTGGTAAGATAAGATATCAAATCCCTAAAATCAGATATCAAATATTGGAGCACATGCTACATCATCTAATATTTGATATTGGAAGATGTGTGCCTACCTATAAATATAGCACTTAGGAGCACAATTCAAATAACTTTCATTCCATCCTTAGGTAGAGTCTTTCAGTTTGTTTTCATAGTTTTAGCAATAGAGTAAATGCCCGCAATGTGGTGTTGAATAATTGTATAGAATCTTTATTCAAGTGAAGTGTGCTTAGACACAGTTCAAGTACATAAAGATCGAGATTGCTTTTCATCATTACAACATCCATTTAGTTTTACTGTTTTACCTAGCACAGTTTTTTACTATTTTCTTAGTTTAATCATTTACATTTCCAAGTATTTTACTTTACTTGTTCATTAGTAAAACAATATGAATATGACTACTTTTGAGTGTTTAAGTGTAGTCGTTTGCTAATCCCAGTAGTGTTGTTGCTTAGTTCACCTAGTAGCATAACGCTTGTTAACTCACTAATAGTTACACGAGCCCAAAGCATGTATGATAAGCTAGGACCGAATTCTCATCACTCTAGGACAAAGTAGATTTACATTACTATCATTACTTAGAATTAGGACTAAATTTCATTCCGAATTATGTTTATCGCTAGGAGTAATCAAGGCCTAACAACATCAATTNGTCATTCCGAATTATGTTTCTCGCTAGGAGTAATCAAGGCCTAACAACATCAATTATCATAAGCCTCACTTTAAACTAAACCATATATGACAAAGCTACCACTTGTCCAAGTTGGAAGACAATGTCCTGCGATTAATGCTTAATGATCTAGATGCTACAGCTAGTTCCATCCATAGAATTTAACCAGATTATGCATGAACGCTTATGATTTGCATGGTTGGGCATAGGAGATACCTGTCACTCATCACCCAGTAACAGTTATCTGCTGAGGATATGTATGGAAAACCAAGCACATATACATATTATCACATGATAGAATAGCTTTACATTTCCATTCTACTTAGAAATTGAAATTACATTTACCATTAGCATGTTTACACTTAGTGTTTTTAAGAGGTAACAACATCAATTTATCATATATCTCACTAAGAGTTAAACCATAATTTTTGCACCTTGCTAACTCTAAGTGTAAAGATAATGATCATGAACTTACTATCAACTCACTAGTATACTTAGATTGTCCATCCACAAATTATGATCTAGTCGCACATGAACCCTTGTGACTTGTATGGTTAAGTGTTAGAATACCCTACCTCTCATCATTAGTGTCATTGTTGGGAATGTGTTAATTTGTTAGTTAGTTGATTTTACATAGTTCATTGTATCAAATATCACAAAGTATATCTTTCATACTTAGAATGATTTTTAAAGTTTACATACTCTTAAGCATCAAGCAAATTAAAATGGCTTCTACAACTAAAGTGAAATCTCCACCTATTATTAATCTTAATGAAAGTAATGATGGAGATTTATAATGAACAAGATTGGAATGCACTAATGCAAAAAAGAATCTCATATGCTCATATTAATCCTTATTATCTTGATTTCATATTCAATTTTCACCAAGATGAACAACTCAAGTGGAGAGACTTACAAGAAAATAAGGTCTTTCCATCCAAATGTTCAGCACCATCAATGCTTCAAGCAACCCCCATGAGATCAAATCTTGGCCATCTAAGATAAGGATATCAAGTTACCAAAAACATGACCAAGCCATATCATCCAACAAGGGCTCAAGCAAAAAGTGATGCTATTATGAAGAAAATATATAAATAAGAGAAAGGGAAGAGGACACCACATATGATTTTCCTTGAAGCAAAATAAGATGTTTCATTTAAAGCTGAAAAGTCCTATAAGACTCATAGATCTAATTCCTAGACACCAATAATATGCATTAAATATCCTATAAAAATAAAGCTATATTTAGCTATTGTAGAAACCCCTAGAAGAGATGAGAAGGAATTTAAACTTAGGAGGAATTTAAGGCCTAAAACTACTAATATTTCTTGAAGAGATGAATTAAGGACTCATAGAAGGAGAACTAGTCGACAGTTTTCTCTAACTTTCCCATCTTCTTCCTCATATTCATTAACAAATTGTAATAGGAGGGAATGAAAAGTAAGTGATCATGATAAGAAAAGAAGAGGAGATCATGTGTGACATTCACATAGAAGGAGACATCCTAATGTAGAAGATGATGATGATGAAGGTAAAGATGAAATGATTAGACATAAAAGAAGGGAACATCATGACCATTGAAGGAGTCACCACTACAATAGAGCCTACGAACTTAAAGATTGTGAAGACTTCATGTTAGCCATTCAGAGTAGGATTAATGTCAAAGAAGCAAAGTACATTTCTATCAAGCATTTAAGAAATAATTGCATTAAGTAACTTGATATGAACAATATTTCAAATTTTCAAGATGAGTATGATGTAGATCCATAACATCACCTTCAAGCCTTCCATGATGCCTATGCCCTAAAAAATATAGAGAATGATTGGTAGCAATTAAAGTTCTTTCTCAGAATACTCATCTAGAAAGCAAAGAGATAGTACCAACCTTAGAACCAAAATTAATCCAAAGATAAAGTACCATGTTAGAGCTCTTTAATGATAAAATACCAAACTTATTCCAAAGTGTTAAACTTAAGAAAATAGATCCAAAAATGAAAGCAAAGGACACATGAATCCCTTGATGTAGCAATGGGAAAATACTAATTATTACATAGATACCTATGCCATGAAGTTTCTCAAAAAGAACAACTATGACATATCATTGATTGGCTAAGGAACAAAACAAGAGAGACCCTTGGAGTACATCCCCAAAGTAGACTATTAAAGATGACAACTCATTAAATCTAAAGGTTACTAGACTAGGTGATGAAAGAAGAGGGATAGTTATGTAAAAGAGAATTTGATAAAGAATTTAACAAGAATCTAGCTATTTGAAAAAGAGATGTAAGAATATATGATATATAACAAGAAGAAACTTTAGAAGATGTAATCCAACGAAAGACTCTACTCATTCAGAAATTAGTCAATGATATCACAAAAAAGGTAGAGAAAATATGGAACTCTATAGAAGAAACATTTATCATAGAACTAAAGATAGTAGAAGAGAAGACTAAACAAGCCTTTAACAAAAGTAAGAACAAGAAAAAGAAAAAGGATAATGGACACAAAAGTTATATAAATAAGAGAAAAGTTGCAAGGAGAACTACCAACACAACCATAGTAGAAAATTACTACTAGGGTAGTTATTACATAAGAGGATATCTCTTGTACAAGTGAGAAAAAAATCTAAGAAACATCTTTTCTTTAAGACAAGTCAAGAGAAGTGTTAAACAATAGGGAATTCATATAACCCTAATCCTTCCACAATATATCCTTAAGAGGGTACCATGCTTCTAACAACAAAAAAGAACTTAATCATTGTCATGCTTACATAGATATTAACACATTGGATAAAAGAAAAAGCACTTCTTAAGAAAATAATAGATCTAGGAAGTCCTTTAGTCTATCTCCAAATAGCAAGACATAGATCATGTAAGGCTCTTCTAGATTCTGGATCAAAAGTGAATCTTATCTCTCAAGATATCTACAAAGCCTAGAATCTACCTCCATTGAAGAAAAGAAACATTTGACTAGAGCTGGGTAACTAGTCTATTATCGTTTTACTTGGACAAGTGAAAGATGTGGTAACTACAATAAGTGGTTGGTCTTATCTTGCTGATTTTCTAGTTATCCATGTGGGGAAGAATAAAGGCGAATTTTTTATCATTATGGGAAAAGCATGCCTTAACATTATAGATGATAAGTTAGGAATTAGAGACTTATCCTTGGAAATTTGCAAGGAGGATGAAGCTAGAATCATTTATAGGTGCAAAATTTTATGTCTCACATACAATGCTAATGGGTGCAATTGTGTGTAGAAATTTTGGGCAATAAAATAAGATATCATTCTAGAATGCAACAAATGTATTGAAGACATGTGTGTATAACATTATGTGTATGTAATAGCCACAAAACAAGAAGAAACCTAGTGGCTGATCAACAAAGAAGAATCAGAATTCAACATATGCATGGAATTAGTTAACAAAATTACAAGTGACTATATTTTAAACACAAATGAACTAAAAAATATACAAAGATAACCTCCCTACAAAAATTTACAACAAGATGAGGATATTGAATAGAGAAAATTAGAAATACCAACACAATTTGAACTAGAACTGCTAGAACTAAAAAGCCTTATAGAAGGTACTTGAATATGCTTTCCTTAATCACAAAAAGTGGGCAATTATAAATGCCAATTTCAATAAGAAACAAAAAAGAAAATTATTGGAAGTAGTAAACAAATGGCTAACTACATTCTCATGGTCTTATTATGAAATCATTAGTATCAATCCATGCATTTATCAACATCAAATCTACACTGATCTAACTATTAAAGCATGTTATCAACCTCAACAAAGATTGAACCTAAAGCTCAAAGAAGTTGTTAAGTAAAAATTAGAAAAGCTATTAAAAGTAAGGTTCATCTATCATGCCACAAATAATGACTGGATTAGCCCATTAGTCATTATCCCAAAGAAGGATGATAAGTGAAGGGTCTATATAGATTTTCCATTGTTGAACATGACAACATTCAAAGACCATTTTCCTTTTCAATTTGTTGATCAAGTTATAGACACCATTGCAAGGCATAAATACTATAACTTTTTGAATGGATACACTAGATGCAATCAGATCCATATCATACTAGAAGATCAAGAGAAAATAATGTTCATCATCTCATGGGGAATGTTTGCATACAAGAAAATGTCGTTTGGAAAATTTAATGCTCCCATCATGGTCTAAAGACTTGTTCTTACTCTTCTAGAAATATATGCATAATGGAGTCAAGGTATTTATGGATGATTTCTCTACATACAAGCTTGACTTAAAACAAGCTTTGGACCTCTTAGAGCAAGTTTTGAAATGACATATTAAGACAAATTTAAAGATCAATTGGCAAAAAAGCCACTTAATGGTCTAAGATGACATAGTTCTAGGACATAAAGTATTTTACAAGGAAATCAAGGTAGATCCAAATAAGATTAGATTCATCCAAAACATTGCCCAAAGACGACAAATAATTAAATATGTTCAATCATTCCTTCTTCATACAAGGTACTACAAAAGATTTATTAAAAAATTTTGAAGATTGTAAAACCATTTGTTGAACCAATGAAGAAAGATGCATCATTCTAGTGGTTAGAATAATGTAAGAAGGTGATGAGCGGCTAGGTACCCCTGCAACCAACCATATGAATCACTGGCGTTAACACACGACTTGGTCGAATTTCGTAGACTATAAGCACTTAACATACACCAAACTCTAACCAGCAAAACCTTGGGTTAGAACGGTCATTGTCTTTCTAATCTCACTTGTGATGTTCTATTTACGATGGTTAAGTGAAATTAAGGCTAATGATTTTTATAGCTTTTTACTTATCTTTTGGTGGCTAATTAAGGTATGAAAAGTAAGGAATAAACTATTATCTAATCTCTAATTATCCTAGCTTGTATTCTAACTATTCCTAGCACAAGTATCTAATCCCATCTTCTGAGCACGTTCTGAGCATCTCCTAACACTTCTGGTTACCATACGTTAAGCATCACTGGGTTTACCAAGTGTTTGATTTACATTCGAGATGGTTGTACTTATGGTCTTTACGAACTACGAATGAGCGATAGCGATTGAAATAATAATAACAAAAACTTAAGTAATTATCAAAGCAACCAACAAAGCATAAACATATTAAACTACTGAATGCATAAAATGGCTACGTCCAAATGCTTCAAGGAATGCTTGAAGAGTTCATCTTTATTGCCGCCATGCTAGTGGGCTCACATGCATCAACGCTCGAATAAAGAGCCGATCACTTTTCTTACACCTGCTGTAGGCACTTGGAAAATATTCTATCTCCTGCGGAAACAAACTACAAGAGCTTCGCTACAACTGACTAAAAGATTCCTAAATGAGGCGGAAGGCCCTCTTATTTATAGGTTGAAATAGGCTCTGCGTAAATGAGGCCACGTTGATGCATGGAAGGCTACGTCGACAGGGCCGCATCGACGCGACCACGTATACGCGGCCCCGTATACGTGGCCTAGTCAACGCATCGACTAATGACACTTCATCATACCCCCACGACTGAGTAAAAACTCATCCTCGAGTTACTCTACAAATTGGAAGGTATGGATTCTTATTTACAATGCACATGACCAAACACACACATGACACAACATTAATTTGACCAAGTTCCCAAGTTATAGAAAAGGAAAAATTACAAAAATGGTGGTGTTCAGAGATAAAATTGAACACCTCGCTGGTCCTGGAGTCTCTACCGTGTAGAATGGTGCACAAAATTGTTGAAGAAGGTCACACCGTCCCTGGGTGTGGTGGTTCCGACAAACCTTCTCTAGCCTTTGGCCCATGCGTTGGTGGCGGCACGGATGACAGTTTCCCTGCAGTAGCTGCAACTTCTGGAGGTAGCCGAAAAGCCTCCAAGAGAGCCCTCATCTTTTCTTCTTTCCTTTTGGGGTCATTCACAATCTAGGTAGCTTCTCCAATATGTGCTAGAACTGGAACTCCCCAAGGGCATGGCAGCACTAGGAAGAGTTCTTTGAGGTTAACCAACTAGGCTGCGAACTGCTTTCGTTCAATGTCGAATGCTCGGATTGATGTCTGCAACTGTTGGTTGTCATTCATCCTATGGGCCAAGTTCTCTGCGACTATACGTTGTCCTTCAAAGCTTGTGCAGAGAACCTTGAGTTTTGTGTTTGTCGTTTCCAGCTTCTACTTCGTTGCTTTGTGCACTTGGAACTCTCCCTCATATAGAGAATATGAAGCGACCACTTGCTTTTCCAACTCTAACCATGGTCTCCTGGATGTGAGCATGGCCAATTTTGCATAGTGAAGGTTGGCAAGCTCCATATATTCTATCTCCTCAATCTGCAGCTTCTTAAGGTGGATTTCAGCTTTATTGTAGTCATTCAACCCATCAAAGATAGGTTTCCATTCATTGCCTCCTTCTCGGAGCTGTTGGAGCGCTTGGTTCATTTTGGCTTTTGCGACTTGAATATGCTTTTCATTTACTTCCTTCTGTAATCCCACTTGGTCCCTGTAATAATTTTTGATGTTTTCAAATTTCAGGGCCTCATTCTTCCAAGCAGTGATTTCAATTGCAAATTTTTGGCGCAACTCCCAAACCTCCTCCATTGAAAGATTTCAATTTTCAGCAGCCAACCTTCTTACGTCAGCATTCACCCTAGCTAGTTCTTCCTGCTATTGGTGGATAAAATTTTTCATGTGTTCATTTTCTGCACCAACATTGCACAGGCTATGAACCTCCGCAGTCAATCATATGTTCTCCTAGCAAACCTTCGTCAGTCCTTGTTTAGAGTATCTGCTTAAACGTCTGCCAAGTACTTATCGAAGATCGTCGTCTCTCGCTCATCCTCAACTATTTGAAGTTTAGTCTCAAGCTGTTGAAAAGGTTCATCTCTTGTGATTTCACAGTTGAGAATGGCTGGATCGGCAAGTTGGTCTCTTAATTAGGCTACTTCCGTTGCCAAGCATTGATAAGCGTCTTAAGCAGCTTCAAGTTGCCCTTCCAAAATGAGGCTCTTACCCCTTGTCAAGAGCAGCTTCGACTGGGTTGTAGTAATGTTTTCCAAAAGGTCAACGACATCTGGAAGCGGTTTCCCAATCCCCACCAGTTGGTCCAACAACTCCTCATGTTGGGCTGCATCAATCTTACTACGCGAAGTTTCGGCAGATGCTTGTACGTCCTATAGTCCATGAACATCTGATACAAGTGTTGCTGATGCGTTAAGAACCATAGCAATTGTGTCAGCAACTAGTTCAACCGTAGTCTCCTGTCCTTGGTGCTGCATCACCAGGACTGTTGCCCCTTGACCATCTTCCAAGCATACTGAAAAGGTAGCAGCATTCCTAGAGATTTTAGGAAATAGCTGTCGGGTTGATACTGTTATCTCTTGAACATTAGGATCTATCCTTGCTGGTACTTGCTCTTAGGCTACGGAGAACATTGGCCCTACTCTTTTAAGCAAGCTAACTAATCGAGCCACTTGCTCCAGGTGGCTTATTGCAGGGCAATAGACCAAAGGGTCTTATCCTCCACTGGTCCAGCCAGATTACTCTTGCTGGCTCAAGAGCTTTTCCCCGATTTCATGGATGTGTTCTGCAATGGTTTGTGAACCTGGCTATGTTGTTTGTGTAGGTGGTGGAGGTGGTTGCTGCTCCTCCTCTGTCTGTGTGGTGGTGGGAGTTTTATCCTTCATCATTTCCCACCAAGAGGCAATCGGGGCATGCCAGATTACCTCATTGGAGTACCGTGCTATCTCTACTCATTTGCATAACTTTCGAATTAGGTAAGGCAAGGGGAGATCTCATCTTCCATGTTCGTTCTCAGAAAACCTCTTTTCAATCTCCAAAAATAGCAGCTGTGGAAGACTCATTGGGAATTTCCCACTTAATGCGACACACACATGGGCGGAGAAGGTAGTGATGTTGCTAGGTCTTACCATTGGGTTCAAGTGGTAAGACGTGATCTTTGAGTACACCCTCTCCGCCATGGTCAAGGAGCCAAATTCTTTGCACTCTACCCCGTAGGACTGTTTGGTCCATTTCGCCTTTAGCTCTAGATCGGCCTGCTTTGGGATTTCCACCACATCTGCCCCAGTCTCGAGCAACCCCAAAGCCTAAGCTATCGCCTCCGAAGAATAAGAGACATAAATGTCTTTAATTCTTACTCTAGACCCTAGTTGTCGATTCATCCAAAAGAGATAAGTCTCTCCTAAGTATCATTCACCATTGGTTGTGATCATTAGCCACATCAGAGAGTGTTGCAGTTGGAGCCTCACTTCTTCTGCCGCGTTCTCGAGGAATGGTCCAAAATTTAGCTCTTGAAGGACCATTCGCTGCATCGCACGCAGCTTGATAGCATCAACATAGGCTTAGGTCAGGGTGACCTCAAGTTGTGGTGTTATCCTAGGAGTCTCATCCCCTTGCGATTGCTCACCAGGAATCTCCTCTTCAAGAATCTGATGGACAGATTCCACGTCAGGTCCTTCGTAGAGAGGGCTAGTTGCATGAGAGCCCTCTGCGTGCTCTAGCGGTTGCACTCTTCATCCCCTTCCCATGCGTGGGCGCTTGTCCCTTGGTTGTGATGGTCCTTCACCCCTTGGATGCCTCGATTTGGGTGCCATCTACAATCAAACATAATTTTTGTTAGACCATGCATAAGTAGCTGAAGATGGTCCTTGTACACCTTCTCAGTTTGACCAAGTTATGTTGTTGGCACCAGCATTCCTTTAAGTCTCCTGGAGTGTTAATTTATGGGTTAGAGCCAAAAGTTTTGTAATTAACTAGTTAATTTAATTAATTAATTAATTACACATAGGCATCACCCCCCATGACTGAGAGCATACCTCCAGTTGCTTAAAAGGGTAAGGATCAGTTGATGTAGACACGCAATGGAATGTAGGTGCATTGGGAAGGGTTAGGAAAAAAAATGACAAAATCTCCCCTCAATTTGGATCCCAAATGATGAAAATGTGAAGCACAGTAGCCCTATATATAGGGATTAGGCGCTGCGTCGATGGGGCCGCATATACGTGACCGCGTATACGCAAGGGGCTGCGTATACGGGGCCCCGTTCACCTGTTGACCAACATTGACCAACCTAGAAAAAGCTCAAAATGATGAATTTGAAATGCCAAATTGGGCCAGTTGAAGCACGTGAGAGGCCCAGTGATGGTTAAGAATAGGAGGAGGGAAACTAGGGCTCGAAAAAGTGTCAAAATAGGAGAACAGGACTCAAAAAGAACTCCGCAGGGAAGAAATCGAACGATGGGACTCGAAAACTAGTCAACCACAAAATCCAAAGGATGGAAGGCTTAACAGGCAGGACCAAGGAGATGCAGGTGGGTCCTCCCCATAGTAGGTAATAGCTGTAGTAGCCCCTGCATATCCCCAACACTGGGGTCTGTGGGCCCCGGGGCCAAGAAATGGTATTCGCGAGTTAAGAATCCTACCCAAGAGATCCCGCCATGGCATGGGAAGCCCATGGAAATTAGGACGAACCATCACAACATAAGATAGGCAGTGAGGTGAGTTATGGAGCGAATTGGGTGAAGAGAGAGAGAGTGAGAAAGAGAAAATGGAATTTCGATCGTCAGTCACATGAAACCCCATGTGCAGTTGTGGTTAAGTGACACGGTAGAACCTATCCTAAGGTTAGACTCAAAACCATCCGCATGCAGTGACATCGCAACAACATACGAAGCCCTGACCATCCCCCAAGGAAGTAGGAATGCACCCACAGAGAACCACCACTCCAAAAAACATGAGAGGAAGGAAGTGAAATGGGACAAAGTTAGAGGGGACCAAGGAAGTCCCATAACTAGTGCTTGTGGCCCGTGAGAGGCAGTCTAAGGGGTGTGCTTTGAATTCCCACAATGATTTGTTTATTTTTTTTTCTTTTCTAGGGTACCACACCATGCAAAGACCCATGCATGTTTGCATGCATTCGACCAAGGGGTGTGCTTTGAATCCTCATGTTTATTTATTTTCTTTTATCTTTTTTCATTTTTTTTTTGAATTTTTTTGTGAGGCCCACACCATGCAAGGTCGAACTGCCCAGAAGCTTCCTTGGAGAGAAGGACATGGAGTGGTAGGAAATCCGTAAGGACATACCAGCAACCCAGGGGACAGAACAGAGTGTCGAATATTTCATTCCCCTTGAAGTCACACCTGATTCAAACCATTGGGTCATCCCGAGTCTGGGAACTACACAATTCACACATTAATTAGAATTTTTTTAAGTGAAGGGGTTGCATGTTCTCAACAGAAGGAAAACCATGGAGTGGATGAATGGGTGGATGACGTGAACTCACTGTCAATGTTATGAACAGAAAATAGACATAAAGTCCAAAGACAACCATGCGAGAGCAGGAACCAAACAACTAGGTGGACTAGTGTACATTACCCATCGCAACGAAAACCATCCATGCCAGACATCTGAAGACAATAAGACGATGTATTAGCAATTATGCAAAAAATGAAATACACACAAAGAAATGAAAAATAATTAAAGAAAGAAAAAAAATGTACAAAGAATTTGCAAACGTATGAACAATGGTGAAAAACAAAAAGGTGTAAAACAAAAAATTGCAAAACAGTGAGGGGTGTAGTGGAATGGATCAGCAGGAATGATGGTCTCCCCCACGATTGGGTGGAAAGGAGGAGACACAAAAAATGGAGCGAGGTTGTCCTGGTGAGGACGAGGTGGTTGCATTGGTTGAGTGGAGTTCACGGAAAGGTTTCAGTTGTTGATGATTGACTAACTGCATTTTGGTGGGGTCCTTAGGTTTGTGGATGAGTAAGGCCCTGGATGGGAAGGTTTCAAAGACAATGTAAGGTTCCTCCCATAGTGTTTGAAACTTGGTCAGTTGAGATACATGTGAGGGGTTCTAATCCAACACCTTGTCTCCACATCTAAATGTGACCTTCCGAATCCTAAGATCATGTCATTTTTTGTTATAGGCCTTGTGGATCTCATTGGAAGATAGGGCCACTAATCAGTTCTCATCTAGCACACTTAAATTGATGAGTCGTTCTCGTTGTGCTAGTGGGAGGTCGAGGCCTAAGTCACTGGCAGTGGATAGTGTACAGAGTTCGGCTTGAATTGGAAGTGTTGGTAACTTTCTGTACACTAACTCATAGGGAGATTACCCTACAGAAAGTTTTCAAGTGGAGCGATAGGCCCATAGGGCATCGTTAAGTTTAGTACTCCAATCCCTCTTGTATTTGCTGATGGTTCAGGTAAGGATCTTGGTGATCTCCCTATTGGTGACTTCAGCCTGCCCGTTGGCTTGGTTGATAGGGTGTTGTAAATTTATGGGTGACCCCCATGTTGTACATGAGTTTCCAAAAAGTGACACCCGTGAAATGAGTCCCATTATCAGAAATGAGTGCACATGGCACTCTAAACATGTTGACAATTTGTTGTTGGACAAATTGTGCGGTGGTGTTGGAAGAATAGTCGACGATAGCTGGCACTTCTACCCACTTTGTGCAGTAGTCCACTACTACGATGATATATGCCTTTCCATTAGACAAGGGTGTGATGGGCCCCATGAAGTCGATGCCCCAAATGTCGAAGGGCTCTAGTGGCTGGATCCACTGTTAAGGTCCCTCCAACCGTGCCATCATCCCACCATCCCTCTGGCATCGTTCATAGGAGTGCGCGAACCATTGTACATCCTTGAAGATGGTGGACCAGTAATACCCTGTAAGTAGGATCTTAATGGCGGTGCAACGTCCAGCATAGTGACCCCCACAGGGGCCCTCGTGAGCATCTTGGAGGACGCGTAGTGTATTGTCATCAGGGACACACCATTGAACTAGGCCATCTATGCATACCTTGTAAAGGTGGCCATTGATTTCCATAAAATGCTTGGCCTTATGGAGAAACTGTTGTTTCTGCTGATGGTTCCACTCCTTTGGCAACTCTTGAGTGGTGAGGTAGGTGAGGATGAGGCTGAACCAAGGGGATTCCTTGGGCACTTGCAGATCAACTGCACCTGTGAAGAGGAGTTCATCTGGAAATTGGTTGGATAAGGGCTTCTCCTCTTCTACGTTATCCCATCGCAACCAAGACAAGTGGTCAGCAACCATATTCTCGGTCCCCTTCCGATCTACCATGGTGAGATCAAACTCCTGAAGAATCACCAACCACTAGATGATGCAGTGGCTCATCATTGGTTTGTTCATCAGGAACCAGATAGCACTGTGGTCAGTATGCACAAACACCTCGTATCCGAGCACATAGTGCTGGAATTTATCCAAGGCGAACACCACCACCATCAACTTCTTTTCGGTGGTGGTGTAGTTGAGTTGAGCACCCACAATGCTATGGCTTGCACAATGGATATTATATGGACATTTTTGATCGTCACATTGTGTAAGCATGGCTCGCAAGGCATAGTTGGATGCATTCGTCATAATGTGAAAGGGTCTGGACCAATCAGGTGCCCGTAGAACCAAATTTTCTAGGAGTTTCTTTTTAAGAAATTGGAATGCAGATTTGCATTTCTTGGTCCAGATGAACAAATCATCCTTCTTTTTAAGTTCTACCAACGGCTTGGCGATCTTTGAGAAGTTTTCAATGAATCGTCGGTAGTAACCAGTGTGGCCAAGGAATGACCGAACATCTTTTACGATGCTTGGTTAGTTGGTGATTCCTTGGATGACCCTGATCTTTTTAGGATCCATGCTAATCCCTGTCTGTGAGATGCAATGCCCCAACACAATGCCTTCCTGGACCATCCAATGGCTTTTCTACCAATTAAGCCACAGATTAGTGTCTACACATCATTTTAGAACCTGCTCAAGATGGTCCAAGGCTTGCTCGAACGTGGCCCCATAGTTAGAGAAGTCATCCATGAAGACTTCTACCCCATTGTCAATTTATTACTGGAAGATGCTTAGGACAAGGTGTTGGAACGTAGCAGGCGCATTACATAGGCCAAAGGGAATCTTCTTGTATGCGAAAGTTCCCCATGGAATTGTGAACATTGTTTTGGCTTGGTCCTCTGGTGCTATTTGGATTTGGTTATAACCACTATAACTATCCAAAAAGTTGTAGTAGCAGTGCCTAGCGATGGTGTCCAACACCTGGTCCACAAATGGGAGTGGAAAATGATCCTTGAAGGTAGCCATGTTGAGCAACCAGAAATCAATACAGACCCTCCATTTTCCACCTTTCTTCGGCACGATAACGAGTGGGCTAACCCATTCGCTATCGGCAATAGAATAGATAAACCCAGCCTTTAGCAATTGTTCAATTTCATCCTTTACGACCTCCTTCAGTTTGGGATTCAATTGTCTTTGTGGCTATCGTCGTGGTTTCATGGGAGGGTCAATATAGATCTGATGTTGGCATACCCTAGGATCAACTCCAGTTAACTCAAGATATGACCATGCAAATGCAGCAACCCATTTGTTTACTACCTTCAGCAATCTCTCCTTCTATTCAGGAGCAAGGGTGGCATTGATAATTACTAGCTTTCCATTTTGCAAAAATGCATATTCCAAGTGAGCTAGTAAAGACTTTAGCTCCAAGGGCTCTTGTTTGAAGCTCTCAAGGATTTTCAACTTCCCCCAGTCATCTTGGTTATCAACAGTGGAGACCTATTGATGAACCTCTTCCATTTCGTCCATGCTTTCAACATAGGCTTGCACAATCCCCTCAGACAATTCCATGCACAATGCGCTGCTAGTAGGATCAACTGTCAGCCACTGGGTACCCTCTTGGTTAGTGGCTGCTGCATATAGACACCGTTGAACAAGTGATTCCTCGGTACACCGACTGCATGCTTGAATGGATATCTGCTTAGTGGACCATAATTTCTACACATAGTTGCACCCTGAGTCACTGTACGCGATGCATGGAACTCGCTTCTTCTCGATCTTCCCGAAAGGATTTTCCTTTGAAATTTCTAGAGACAAATCTCAAAGTCCTAGTCGTGCATCCACTGTGCTTAGCCAGGCTCTTCCCATGATGATTGCAAAGTTCCCCTTGCAGTTCTCCACATGGATGACCAGGGAATCAGTAGGATAGGACCACCCACAAACAGTGGTCACTATGTCCTCCACCAATCCCAAAGGAATGATGATGGACTGGTCTACTAACTCAAGCCGAATATTGCTCTTCTTTAGTGAGGGCAGGTTCCAGTTCTTATACATATCATGAGAGATCAAATTAACCCCCGACCATGAGTCCAGAAGAGCTTTGCATGGCTCATTCCCAGCCACCTAAAGATAGATGAGGGGGCTTCTCGGATCAGTCAATTTCTGGGGAAGGTGACCTGCCTTGATCTAATCGATCACGGCATGTGTGAGCATGACCGTCTGGACATTGGAGGGTGTTTGGCTTGAAAGTTGCTCGGGCGGTGTAATGGTGGAGGTGCTTTAAGGTTCGGAGGCATTGGCCATAGGTGTATGTGAGGGTATGTTCAAATTATTGAGCTAGAAAAAAGGACATTTTCGTGGCTTAAGTTCCGATCCACTTGACTGAGGTGCCGGTTGTAAGTTAACAGCCCTCATAGCGTTTCGTTCCTACAGCTATGGTAGTATTTCTCCCTGCATTGGTGGAGTAGGTGGCAGCTGAGTGGGATGTTGTGGAGGAGTGGCAGGAGAAGGTGATGGAGGATAGAAGAGATGTGGGCTCTCCCCCTAGGAGATTAAGGTTGGAAATACTCGGAGGGGTGGTAATTACTTTGAAAGGCTGCATGACTGGAAGAGTCCAGTGGAGAGACCGATTGCTGAACATAGTACCCATAGGGATCTGGCTTTTTGTAAAGGTACTGCTGCCTTGGAGGTGGAATCCCCCATGCTTGTGGATGCTACCACTGCTGAAAGTATTCGTACAGTTGTGGTGGCGCTCCACTAGAATAGTATCCCTGCTATTGCTGGTGGAACCACCTAGAATTTCCTTGTGGGTAAGGTAACCTTCGGGGTGTTTTCCGCTGCACCAAGCGAGGGTTCAATGCATACACCCCAGACTCTTGAAGATGTGACACCATAGGACAACATCCCTTGGGATGTTCATATTGGCATATGCCACATTTGTCATCCTCCTCAATGTCAGAGTCTGCAACCTGCTTTGCTACAGAAAATTTGCCCTTACCCTTATGTTGGGCACGTTCAGCTTCCTTCCTCCTGCATCGATCACGGTCATTACCTTGTTCTCTGGACTCTTCTACAATTCTTAGCACATTTTGGAATCTTTCTTCCAAAGAGTCCCATATCTTATCAACCTTTGCCAAAATTTCAGATCCAAACGTTTGTAATGGCAAGGTTTTTCAATTCACCACTGCTTCCAGTGGTGATTCTTCCTCCTCATCACAAAATCAAACCTCCCTTTTTCTGAGGGAAGGAGGGTGGTTGAATTCTTCTGCTCTCTCTTTTTTTCTAAGTTCTCCTTCCTCTTTGGCCACTTGCTCAATGAGGCGCTACAGCTAATGAGCCCTTAGTTCCTATAGTTGTCCCTGGGCATACACGCCAAGGGTCTTTCACATTTGAAAGTGGAGCCCATCAATGATGTGATGAAGCTATGCCCGCTGAGAGTAACCATGACTAGGTCACTGATGCAATAATGAGTAGTACCTGCTCATGGTGGCATCCAAGGGTTCATGATTCTCTTGCTTCCAACCTTGGATCTGTCATCTTAGATTCACCACTCTAGAGTATGTTTGATACTTGTCATTGAAAATTTCAAGCATCATACTCCATCTTCTAATTAATTCTAGTTCTAAAGATCAGTACCAGCTTTTAGCTTCCTTGATGAGTGTGCAAGGGAACAGCTTCAACTTGTGCCAATCATTGTCAATGTTTTTCACAGTGTAGGCATCATGGAATGCCTACAGGTGAGTCTACAGATCATAGTTATATCCCCCTTCAAATCTGGGGATGTTATACATATCAACGTGCTTGATCCAACTATCCTTCATGTGCCTACTAGGGATTTGGACTACCTCAGCGATTTGGAGCACACTCCAAGTAGCCAACAACAGCTCATCTAAATCATAGTCCTGCTAAGGACCATGATGTCTATGACAATTCTGGTGGCCCCTCCTTTCATGACAGTGAGGCTTGCGCGATTGGTCATGTGTTTCCTCACATTGTCCCTTCCGAACCTTTTTACCATTGTCCTTTCGCTCCTTTTTACCCTGGTTATGATCAGAGTCTAAGCTAGATGAAGGTATAGGAGAGCAAGAGGATGGATAAGAAGGAGAGGTATCGCCACCGCTCCGGTGTCGATCTTCCCCTCTACCTTGATGACGGCATCGATCATCCTGCCCAGCCTTGCCACGTGACCCTCCATCCCCTTGAGGATCTTGGTCACTTAGCAGCTTGTTTTGAATGATGGACTAGAGGATCTGCTGCCCAGGGGAAGTTTGATCGAATGGGTATCATGAAAGACGGGATCCCCATCATCCTGCAACCCTTGTGAGAATAAGGGGTTATTGAATTGCTTTTCCTTCAGGTGTTCATATCTTTCTGCCTGCTACAGGTCTTGTGCTCATTGAGCCTTAGTGGGATGATAGTCCTAGTAGTCATGGTCCTCCATGACATACTCCGCTCCACGATCCTAGATGCCTAGTCTACCAAGATTGTGATATAGCATCGCAGGAGCTGATCGGTCGGGCAATAGCACGATGTTGCCCTCCATGTCCTGCCATCATAGATACTCATCCTAATGTAGGATGAATGTGAAATCAAGGACATATTCATCGGGATGCTTGTATACCACCCAACATTCTTATGGCACTAGTGGGTTGGATACCTCTCTCCTGTGAGAAGACATATTGGACGTTAGATGGTCCATGTAATCGATCTACCTTACTACTTACTTTAATCTTCCTAGAGCGCATAAATTTTTCTATCCTAGGTCCGTTCCAAAGACCTGAATGATCATTTCACTAAGGTTAGATGATGCATATAAGACTAACAATCCTAGGCAATGGTGCCAATGATGAGCGGCTAGGTACCCCTACGCCCAACCATATGAATCACGGGCGTTCACATGCGACTCGGTCAAATTCCATAGACTGTAAGCACTTAACATACACCAAACTCTAACCAGTGAAACCTTGGGTTAGAATGGTCATTGTCTTCCTAATCTCACTTGTGATGTTCTATTTACGATGGTTAAGTGAGATTAAGGCTAATGATTTTTATAGCTTTTTACTTATCTTTTGGTGGCTAATTAAGGTATGAAAAGTAAGGAATAAACTATTATCTAATCTCTAATTATCCTAGCTTATATTCTAACTATTCCTAGCATAAGTATCTAATCCCATCTTCAAAGCATGTTCTGAGCATCTCCTAATACTTCTGGGTTACCAAACGTTAAGCGTCACTGGGTTTACCAAGTGTTTGATTTACGTTTGAGATGGTCGTACTTATGGCCTTTACGAACTACGAATGAGTGATAGCGATTGAAATAATAATAACGGAAACTTAAGCAATTATCAAAGCAATCAACAAAGCATAAACATATTAAACTACTGAATGCATAAAATGGCAAAGTCCAAATGCTACAAGGAATGCTTAAAGAGTTCGTCTTTATTGTCGTCACGCCAATGGGCTCAGATGCATCAACGCTCAAATAAAGAGCCAATCACTTTTCTTACGCCTGCTGTGAGCACTTGAAAATTATTCTATCTTCTGTAGGAACAAACTACAAGAGCTTCGCTACAACTGACTAAAAGATGCCTAATTGAGGCGGAAGGCCCTCTTATTTATAGGCCGAAATAGGCTCTATGTAAACAGGGCCATGTCGACGCATGGAAGG
Source organism: Gnetum montanum (assembly GCA_015680685.1). Lineage (NCBI taxonomy): Eukaryota > Viridiplantae > Streptophyta > Gnetopsida > Gnetales > Gnetaceae > Gnetum > Gnetum montanum. Next base: position 60,861 of record MNCI01014464.1, read on the forward strand.
CTACATCGACGGGGCCGCATCGACGCGGCCACGTATACGCGGCCCCATATATGCAGCCTAGTCGACGCATCGACTAATGACACTTCATCAGAAGGTATTTGAGAACCTAAAACAAAAATTGATTGAAGCACTAATCCTTTGAGCTCAAGATTGATCCAAGCCTTTTCACTTCATGATTAATGCTTCAAACTATGCATCAAGAGTAGTGTTAACCCAACTAGATGATTAGAAATGATTGTAGTACATACACTACGCTAGCAAGAGCATTATTTACGCACAACTTAACTATACCACTAGAGAAAAGGAGCTTATGATTGTGGTGTATGTAGTTAAAAATTCAAACATTATGTACTTGGATTTTTAATCTATGTTCATACATACCATAATGTAATTATATTTTTAATGAATAAACTAGTGTTTAGTCCAAGAGTGATAAGATGACTTGTCATACTACAAGAATTTAACATAATAATTATTGACAAAAAAGGGACTAAAAATGTTGTAGCTCATCATTTGTCAAGACTAAGATGGGATTCTTAAGAAGATGAAGAATCATTATTAGACTAATTCCTTAATGAAAATTTATTTAATAAGACAACAATGGGTGTGAATTCAGCAACAAAGTCATGAATTATTAATTATTTGACATATCTAACTATAAGAACTTCCTGCTAAATGGAATAAAAAGCAAAAGAAACAGTTTCTCCATAGAGTAAAACAATACATGGAAATTAAATGGAACCTTTATAAGATATATGTAGATGGTTTAATACAATAGTATGTTCTAGAAAAGAATCAATAATGAGTACTACAGAATGCACATGAAGGACGATATGATGGTCATTATGCAAGACGAAGAATAACACTAAAACTAATGATGGTAAGTTATTTTTGACCTATCATATTCAAGAATGTACATCAGTTTATACAATCTTATGAAAGATGCCAAAAGGATGGAGGACTAATAATAAAAAATGAAGGTCCATAACAATGGATGTAATCATTGGAACTATTTAATATTTGGGAAATTAAATTTATGGAACCCATTACACCAATGTCAAATAGAAATTCCTATATTATCCTAACCNTCCATTACACCAATGTCAAATAGAAATTCCTATATTATCCTAACCATTGATTACTATACTAAGTGGGCAAAAGCAGTTGTAGTTAAATATTATATGGTTGCAATAGCTACAAAATTCTTTCAACAACATGTGGTGACTAGATTTGAAGTATCATAGATGTTAATATCAAACAATGAAACTCATTTCACCAGAGATACATTCAAAACATTAATGCAACAAATTAGGGTGAATCATAAATTAACTACACCCTATCATCCCCAAGGGTCAATTTGAAGTAACTAACAGAGACATTAATCAAATATTAATTAGAAGTGTTAGTAAATATAGAAAGGACTTGAGCATTACACTTAATGACACTCTATGGACATACCAATTAACTTAGAAACTTCCTATATGGCATTCACCATATGAATTAGTTTATGGAAAGTTACCTACTTTGCCGATTCAAGAAAAAATAACTACCCTTACAACTACATATACACTTGACCTAGATTTAGACTTAGCCTAGAAAGAATGATTAATGAATCTTAATCTACTAGATGAAAATCAATTAGTAGCCCAAATGAGTAATGAAGTTCATAAAAAGTATTCCAAATATCAACATGATACAAAGATTAGACAAGTTTCTATTAATCCTAGAGATAAAGTCCTCTATTATAATCCAGACCATGTGACACAAAGGATGACATTTCAAAATTTATGGAAATGACCCTATATCATCCATGCTACATATCACTTGGGTGCTATGCAAATTTACCATCCAACTAACCCACAAAAGTTAATCCTTGTTAATGTTCAACAAACCAAATCATTCAATGACTTTCTTTCCTCTAAATATTCTACCTTGAACACTGAACTACTTACATCCCACTCAATTTTCTAGATTACTTTAGACAATAGTCATGGAGTGTCATTTTTTATACTTAAGCATCAAACACTCTTTTGGCATTTTTCTTATAATCTTTCTTATAATTTCTTAAATTTTTATAATTTTTACCATTTTCTAAATTTTCTTATTCTTTTCTATTTGCCACATTTCTCATCATTTTTCATTCTTTAATATCTCTCAAATTCTCTATATTTTTTTCTATTCTTACCTATTTTCTAATTCATGTTATAGTTCTAGCATTTCTTATATACATGTTTTTGTTGATCTTTCTATTAAAGTGTAAAGAAATAACCAGGATGTAGTTGAACTAATAAGAATTTCATCCTATGTTATCAAATCATTAAAGGATTGATTATATATATATAGTGAGACTACATCATCCATCCACTCATTTTCAATAATAAAAAGTTCTTACCATGGACACAATGACATTTTTTTAATAAAACAAAAGTAAAATTGTGATCATTATGCCTTGATGGAAAGGTGAAGATCCAAGTGGAAATGAAAAAGCTGTGACATCAAGGGGATTTGTGGATTCTCTAAAAGCTACTACTACAAATCTTATTACATTGTTAAGTTGTATTATTTACTTATGTTCTAACGAAGAATGGAAGTGTTCTAAATAAGTGCAAAATTACCACGTTGTTGGAAAGATATGTCACCCATGCCTAAAGGTAGTCCTCTAATAAGGTTGACATAGCAAAAACATAATAAGTACATATAATAAAAACTTTTGGGGCTTCCACTCGAAAGACTTGTTACCCATACTTGAAGGTAGGTGACTCTTAGAAATTTTAAGACTCCTTGGACTCGCGTTGGTTATGGAACTAGAAAGACATGTTACCTATGCCTGAAGGCAATCCTTTGTCCAATGGCCAAGCCATCTTTAAAATAAATAATGTGGTTAATAAATTACTTCCTAGTACTTCATTTCAAAGTAATGATATTTCTAGTAGTTGTGATAGTCTTATGATTGTTATTTTTGGGATGATACAATGTGATGTTACTAATAAGTGGTGGACTTGGTTTGGATCTTAGATGAAAAGCCTAATGATCATTTCAACCATGCATTACATAGAATTCATTATGCTTATGATAAGACATCTCATATCCCATTTTCTACAATCCTTGCTCTTACCATTTCACCTTATTATTATATATAATTATAATTTGATGGTTTTGTATAATATAGTGTTACTTTCTTATTTGGGTGATGTTAACATGTGTATTTTGGAAGATAGATATGATTTACATTCAACTCCTTGAGTATTCACAGACACTTGTAGGTATGGTTATATAACGGCATGAAAGACATGATCCTACTTTAGGGAGGATCCACTTGTGTAGCTCTTGTGTTTTATGCTTGATTACCAATTCCACATCATCTTGTACCTCCTAAATATTTAAACAATCATTATTAGTTCCCTATATAGTCATATTCACTCATAAGTTTAACAATTTTGATCAAGCCATCTCCTAAAAGCTTAGTTGACTTACCTTGCCTAAACTCCTTCTTTCACATACTTTTGAAGATAAACTCTCCTATTCTACGAATCATCTATGATCAAGAACCCTTTGGATCATCTTTACACCTTCTAGACTATCCATTCCATTCATTTTATCCATTATATTTTGTAAATATTTTTAAAATTTTAATGATGATATCATAGGTATGATATATGAGATTCTATAATATCGCATCAAAAATGTCACATATATGATATCATACTTATCAAATCTATATATATGTGAAAACTATTAGTAAAATTACAAATTACACTAAATTTGACTAATATCTAAAAGAATAATTAAGGGTAAGAACAAGAACAAGTAATCATACTCCAATCTAACATAAGCTAATAAACTTAATGTTTCTTTCTAAATAACCATTCACATATCTTTTAAATAATAAGTCAAAGATTGTGATAGGTTATTTAAGATAAATTTATTTCTAATTGTTAGAAATTATTCAATTAAATATTTTTCTTATAAAGGGTTTTGCTCAAGTAATAAATTTTTTAACTCTATAGTCTAAATTAAAAATAAAATTGATAATGAAGAATGATTTTAATCAAAACCAAAAATTTGATGAAGGGTTATGGACCATTAAAAAAATTTGGAATAGTTGGATAATCTTAAAACTCTTTATAATTACAAATGCTACCAAACATACCCAAAGTTAAATGACCACCAAAACTAAGGGAGAAAAGAATTGGAGGAAGAGGTAGGGGACAATGTGTAGAATAAACTCCTCCTATAGAGCAAGAAGTGCAGTCCTATAGCATCCATTAGCTCACATCTATAACATTACAATCTACATAGGCAAAAGATGATGCACCACAAGCTCTAGAACATGTACAACATCTTACACTTTCCAATGAGTATCTTCAAGTGGTTTAGGAGAAGTCCATCATGTCCACTATCATTGTGAAATTCAATTTCGAATCCTTCATGGAATTTTCACCTATGGAGGTTCATGAACAACTACAATCCTCTTTCCTATGACTAACTATTTCTAGAAATGGCAAATGGAACTTGGGAGAAGTCCATCAATTCTAGAAAAACAAATAAAATGATTCAACTATGATGATCAAGGAAGTGATCATGCCCTATTCAATTGAAGCAATTGTAAGAGTAATAAATGTACCAAATCTCAAGACTAATATCACTCAAATATCTATAAGGTTTGACATAGATGAATGAAACCTATGGCCGTAGAGGACATATGAAATCATAGAAAAGGAATATAGTGAATTATCTACTACTTAAAAGATTTGCTTCAAGATTAGAACATACCACATCTTCCCAACAAAGAGGCTCAATTAAATTTCCACATATGCTACCAAAGGAAGCACTATTTTAATAGGAAAATTCTAAGCCAACTTGACATCTGCTATTGTTAGAGATACAAAGAAGGTTTGAAGAGAAGAAGATGGGAAAACCTACTCTATCATTCCCTTATCTTATCATAAAGTTATGTAGACAAGAAAAAATCTTGAGTTACTCTAATGATGTTAGTTGTAAGGCCTAAAATGCATCATATGCTAAGATCTCCAAACCAGTGCCACACAATAAAGATCAAGAAAAGAAACTAGTAGGCACTGATACTATAGTAGGATCAACACCAACAACAAATATTTCTACCATAGGCATAGAAAAAGTAGGACCTAGTGGCTTAACTCTAACTATAGAACAAGTGAAACAAAGTGCTCCACTACCACAATAATACTATATACCTTCAATGAGCCATCTACAACAGATATCAAAAATAATAAGTTGGGATAGCAAGGAATTCTGAAGTATATATCAAGTTAGAGATAATCCTAATAGACTTGTGGTATCCACAAGACCTATAAGTAGTCAAGTATCTTTGTAGGTAGGAGAGGATGAGGATTGGGTATAATAGATTTCAAGCAACACTGCATCCTTTTGGGCGATGTTCGAGACTAGAGAAGGAGCCACCATTATGGTAATGCAACACCAAGTTGTGGTAGGAACAACGAAAATCATAATTTATTATATTGAAGAATCCTTTGATCTTTTTGTTGTGCCATTGGTAGATATTACTAGAGCTTAATATGTAGAAATGTTAGCCAAAATGTTAATGATCCCTACAAAACATGAAGAAGTACTAAAGAGACTATTGCATTTAGGATAAGTCATATAAATTCTTTTTGATATTCTCAAAAATATCACTACAATATAGTTGGAATTAATATTCACAAAAGGCAAGCTAGTCATGATAGAAATGACAATGCAACATGCAGAAAGTGAAGTGCAGAGATTAAGAAAAAGTTATTTGCACTAACAACAAATAGAAAAGATCCTACACAACACATAACACCTGACCAATTAGCATTATTTAGAAATGAACAAATTAGTCAACTAACTATCAAACATAAACAAATAAATATGTAAAAAGAGAAAGAATTTTGGAATGCCTCAATAGCAGAAGCCCAAACATACGCACATTCTAAGGCCATTACTACTCTAGAAGAAGAGAAAAAAGAATAGCTATAGAAAACTTAAGGTTGATGGACGTTAAAAAATAAAAAAAAAAACATACTAGAAGAAAGCATTCATAAGCTTAGAGAGCAATGCGCAGTTAACCTCGATATCAGATAACTAGCCCATAAGAATATGATCCTATCAATGGAAGAAGTATATGTAATATGACAAGAATCAACCTTTGAAATCAACACATGGCATAATGAGGCCAAGAAGCATGAAAGGCTCAAGGAACACTTCAGAGACCAAGTGGCCATGTATAAGCAAATTAATGAGAAAGAAATCCAAATGGCCAAATCCAAGATCAATTTTATTATAGAAAAAAACACCTTATTAGCAACCCATCTTAGATATGCTTATCCATGTCCATCAAGCTAAGCTTAAAAATAAAGACCTAGAAATAGAAGACTTGACAAATACATGGGGTTAGAAAATCTCTGATATTCTAACTTAGCCATGTTGATAGTAGGTAGACTAAGGATAGAGTTAGAGTTGTAGGTAGCTAAGGCATATTCCATATATAAAGAAGATTTTGTAGATAGAAAATGTGCACAACAAAAGCTCCACATCACAAGCTCTCAATTAGAAGTAGTCAAATCTAGCTACCAAGGTAAAAAAGATGTAGCAACAAACTTGGTTAAAAGAATGATATATTATCAAGAGCCATAGAAGATGGCAAGAGCTTTTGAACTTAAAAGAATATAGTTTATAACATGGTATGTTAAGATTAATAAAATGTTTCCACGACTGCCATGTCTCTAGGAAGTGCCAACTCTTGCAACCATTACTGAATTCACATGGATAGTGCATGATCTTGGATCAGAGAAAGAAAAACTTAAAGCACTATTGAATAGATATCAATTCCAAAAGCCACACGATAAAGGGAAGAAACTAATGGAGGAGCCATTGCCACCCAAAACATGAAAGATACTACATTAAGCTTTGTTTTGTATTCTTTTATTTTTTTCATGTGTCAATCATGCATTACATGGTAATTTTGTAATACCACTCAAATAGAGATGTGACATTCATAGTAGAGTTAGTCATGTAAATAGTTGTTATGGTGTCAAAGTCCATATAACTCCATAAGTTTTTAGGAAACTCTATCCCCCTTTTATTTGAACTCAAGGACTAGTTTTCAATTAGTCGTGGATATATGATGAAACAATATTGTAAAGGACTACAATATTGTAAATGCAATAGTATAGCCTAACATACGTCATTGTAAATATGATATAGTGGGTCATGATCATGACTATAAATACAAGCCCACCATCATGTCAAAAATAATTTTAGGCCCAACACTTAAAAAAAATCTTGTAGTTTGTTTTTTTTTTAAGTTAGACTTAGTGTAAATGCTCATACAATGGTGAATTATAATTGTATGGAATATTTTCTCGAGTGTATTTTTCCTAAACAAAATTCATGAATGACAGTAAAGGTCAAGATTATTAATCACCATTGCAACATATCACATATAATACATTTACTTTTCCATAATGTTTACTTTTGCTAAGCTATTTACTATTCTAATGCTTATTAGTAAGGTGGAATAAGTACGACCAGTTTCAAGTGTAAAGTATAATTATTTAGTAATCCAATATTGACTTTGCTTAATTCACTCAGTAGTAAATTTACTTGGTAATCCTAGTAACAGTTATATCAACCCATGATGTATACGAAAAACAAGGAATGGATACTTCTCACCATAGGATAGAATAGTTTAACATTTCTATTGTACTTAGAAATAGAAATTGCATTTATCTTTACCATGTTTATACTTACTATGTTTAAGAGCCAACAACATCAATTTATCATACACCTCACTAAGAGTGAAATCATTCTTGTTGTACCTCACTAACTTCAAGTGGGAAGACAACGATCATGAAATTACTATTAACTCAATAGTATACTTACATTGTCTATCTATGGATTATGATCTCATCACACATGAACACTTGTGACTTGTATGGTTGAGTGTTGGAATACCCTACCACTCATTTGTTTTTAACATGATAAGATTTATTTTTCTTGAGTATTTTTCTTACATATATTTTATTTTCAGAATAAGTGGAGGAACTTGAAATATTTAACTACAATCAAATAGGAGAAATCAAGCATCAAAGCATGGATCATGGAGAAAAATACTTAATGTGAACTCATCCAAGAACAAATGAAAGCTAAGTGGTTTAGCTTGTCATAGCCCAAATGGTGTTGTTCTATAATCAAGATTATATTAATTTGTAACCAAGTAATGTAATTATTATAATAAGATTCCTAATGAAAAGGCACTTTTTAATAACAAACATTTTTCTTGAGGTAACATTTGGGGATTTGAACTAAGGTATTTATGCCCAATAATTAGAGGTTAGATCAACATGAGTTGCAAAGTTGGTGAAGGGAAAGTAACAAGTGCCAAGTAAAGTACAATAGAAAGGTGATTAGTCATCTCTTCTAGCCAAATTGAGGCTAAACTATGATGGTAATATTGGATTGCTTCTAAGGGATAGATGCCAAAGAAAGATAATCCTAGGGAACCCTCAAAGCATGATCTATATACACTTATTTATTTGAATTTCCTTATTCATATGATTCTTTTTTTATTCCTTCTACATTTTCCCTATTGTGTTCAGTATACATAATGTCAAATGTAACATAAATTTAACATTTTACATATAATCTAAGAATGGGATGTTATAACCGTCAATCAATTTGCTAACCATCTTTTGTTCCATTACAACTCAATTGATATATCACTCATACATCTCAAATTGTTTTACTTCACCTCATAGAAAATTCATGAAATTTTGAATCCCTACAACTACCTCTTATTGCTTGCTCCTTCAAGAAAAATGTTTTATTTTTCTTCTTCTTTAGGATTCCCTTTTTCTTTTCTTCATTCTCATGCATGCCATTACCAAGATAAATCATAAAATTAATTTTACCTTCCAACATTTATTAATCAATTAAATTTTTTTTTCTTTTTTTCTTTGTTTTTTGTTTTTATCTTTCTTTAACACTTCATCTCTTAGCGTACTATAATAATAACCATGCTTTTGTTGCATTATCTATAGTCCATTTGCCATTTTTACTAATAAATTATCTGCATCTAACTTTTCACCATTTTTGACATGTTAATGATGCCTTAGAGTAACAATTTTTGCAACTCTTCAGTTGAACCTCTTGCTTCAAACTTTTTTTCTTTTTTTTTTCTCTACATCAGATTCCACTTACAAAACTTAACTAAACTTCAATTAGTGATATGCAAATATGTCATAATACCAAAATGTCATAACTCAAAAATTAAAATTAATTATTTTTATTAATGATCCTTACTTTCCATGATTATTCCTTTCTTCTTCTTTTTAATCCTTATTACTATTAATTTAGTTATTATCTTAGGAACTTAAATCAATAGGCATGAAGTGGCATTCTCCCCTATGTGCCCAAAAACCAAACATTACTTTCATTACATCAATAAGAAAGGGATCAAGATATAATATTATGGGGAAAAATAGATATTAGACTTAATCCATAGCATATGTATTCAAGCATTATAACATATAAGAAAACTCTAAAAGAAATTATCATCAATCTTCAATAAAAAAAAAGTTCCTAGTTACATCACTCTCCTACCTCTAGCACTTATTCTAACATGATTTGCATGCATCATCATGTAGGAAGAGTTAGTGATCTTCAAGTAGTTGGATTTATTTTATCATTTCATGAAAGACATTACTTGAGTAAACTACCACAACTACAACAAATTTTTAGAACATATTAACATATCATCAAAGGATAATCTTATAGCTAGATCTTCTAAGTATCTAGTCTAACATTAAGTTGATTAAGGATTTACTATCCATGATAGTGGTATCCTAAAACTCTTAAACACTACTACTCCAAATTAACAATAATAGGTAATAGCAATGGTCTTTCCTTCCTACAACTACCTCAATGTTAAGCATCTTGAATTAGCATGACAAGTTAATCTCCATTGGTAGTATTCAATGAGTTTGTTATCAAGTAACCTTAGTAATATTAAAGCATCATGTGCTCTAAGTTAGAAGATTATTGAAGCCTAGATAGAATAATAGAAGCCACCAAAATCATCTTTACTATTTCCTCTATCTAGGTAGCTTGTTGACTATAATTCTAGGTTCTAAGCCCATCCTCCTTCTATACTATATTTAAGTTTCATCTAAGGGTATCCCCAAGGAACTAGATCTAAGTCTTCATAAAGGATTGAGGACTCATTATAAACTTACAAGAGCCACATGTACATGCTAACTTCTAAATAACATAACTCAACTTCATACATGTCTCATACCATGCTATTGAGACAATGCTACTTGTGTTCTCTACCGATGTTAATCAACATCAAGACTCATATCTAAATGGAATCTTTCTAAATATCATGAAAAATATGATCCTAGTAATCATAGGATTTAGAAAGAAAGCCAAGAAGTCACACTAGTATTAGATCCATGAAAGAAACTACAATAAAGCATAAATCTACTACCTACTCGAACTGACAAAGTATTCTCTATTGATGAACAAGCCGCTTGAGATCCCAAACACAAGGCACTAGCAAGCTCAAGATGGAAGAAATCATGAATGGAAAATAATGGAAGAGAGATGAAGCTGATTATCCTCTTATAAAGGCAAAATCACAAATATCTGTACATAGCTTCTAGAAGGTTCTAACATAAGACTTATTAAGCAACCTATATTATGTATCATATTCAAGATAAAGATAAATATTATCTTCAATGGGGCTACATCCAATCATACTATCCTTGTCTAGAGACAAAAATATTACTAAAATAAGATAATAATGAAATATTAAAATGTAAAGAAATTCAAAAATTAAAATATAAAATCTCATCATCATCATCATCATCATTCTAGCCTTGTCCCCAAAAAATGGATTTAGTTATAATATAGGATCTTATATTAATTACGAATACAAGAAACTTGATTGTGTTATTCTTGATAATGTGTATGAGTCATTAGTTGTTGATTTTTCATCACAATATGTATTCATTCAAATCTTAGATTACTTGCCTTGTAATCAAAATTTCGTTTCACAATTAAATGATGTCATGAAAAAACATAACATCCAAGTCTCTCATGCTAAGTATTATTACCATTTTTATGGTTGTTAAGTTAGGCAATGCATTGATGATGTAGCATGCTCTAGATATAGGATCTTTTATACATAAGCATGCAATGTTGATCATTCATAAATGGGCTCCAAATTTTGATGTCTAATATGAAGAATATGCTAAAGTTCCATGTTTTGTCAAGTTATATAATCTTCCATTGATTTTTTAGGAAGATGAGGAAAAAGTATTCATTTTCTTGGTCCCATTAAGCATATGGAGTCTATTTCTATAGCTTTTGGTTTTCATAGATGTTTTTTTTTTATTAAAATAAACCTTCTTAATTGTAATAAAGAATTAGTATTACAAGTATGAGTAAAGACTTATATATAGCTAATTACATATAGAAATTATAGTTATAACTTTTGCCATCATGAAGGACATTTATTTAATGCTTGTTCTTTTAGATTCTAAAGAAAATAAAATTTATGTTAAATTTGAAGATAGAAAAAAAATAATATAAAGTTGAAGATATGAAAATTTAAGTTAATATCAATGATAAGAATGATCAAGTGGTAATAAAGAATCTAGATAAGACAGAAGCTCCAATGTATATTTTTTCTAGTACTAGAGAAAGTATTAAGCAACCTGGATAGATAGATTGTACAACAAATTTTTCCTTATCTAACAAGAATACTATTAACTCAAAGATTAAAAATAGTATTAACAAGAAGATTATAGTTGATGGTAAAGATTATTGACATGAGATCTATAATAACTGATAAGGTCAATATTTTTCACCAATGGTACCACTTTTTTTCTTTGAAATAAATATTGGTATTAAGCCATAACTTTCTATCTCAAATCTTGTTAGGATTAGGACCTTTTTCTCTACTAGTAATTAATGGTCTTCACTTATTTTTTTAAGGTTGCAACTGTAAATTTGTACACTTGAGCATTTTTTAATGATGTCAACTTAATGTTAAGTTTGTGATATATTGTGAATTTTCTTTGCTCATTATTAATATTTTTTTTTTTGGATCGACATCCATTCCTTCCTACAAATAATGCCAATAAATATAATGATAATACAAATAAAATACAAAAATATTTGTGATTAAATTATAAAAGTTAAAGTGTAAAGTTTTATATCAAACATCATCATAAAGAAGTGAGACTCATTAAAGGAAATACATTTAGAATGCTAGAAAATTTGATCATTTTCCCTGCTAGAATCTTATTCAATCCAGATATGCATGATATTGTCACCCATATATCCATAGGTCAAGCTAACTAGATATATTACCTAATAATGAAAATTAAACATGCTAAAGGAAACCTAGAAGATGTAATATCATCCTAAACTAGGTTCAAGTTACCATACTCTAAATACCCTAGGGGTGTTACAGAAAACATGTTACTTTATCTACCATTGAGGCTAAATTTTTCACTATCATTAAGGTTACCAAAGAGTTATGGATGAGGATGTTTCTAACAAAGTTAGGTTATGAATTTGATTTTAGTGGGTAATGCTAATTTACAAGTTCTAATTTGACTATATATCTTGGGGTGTACCTATATTACAGTTATTTCAAGGTTCCAACACCCAAAGTTATGTCATGAGGTGTTAAACTATTGGTTAGACTTTTGGTTTGAAGGCTCCAAGTCATGGGTTCAATTCTGGTGGGGAACGCTAACTTATAAAGTTCTAATTAGACTATATATCTGAGGGTGTTTTTATATCACAATTATTTTGGGATACCAACACCCAAAGTTAGATCATGAGGAAAAATAATTTATCATAAATTATCAAAGTACCATTGACCTTAGCAAAAACTCCATCTTTCATTGAAAATCCAAACTTATTAATATAAGATATCATTGAATTCAAAATGTTTTAGTAAGAATTAAAATTGCTATGTATTAAGAAATTCCAAACTAACAAAAATGGGTTAGATATGGGGGGGTGTTAGATACAAAATATATATATAGTAAAAATAAAAATCCATAGTACAAAAGCAAAGAAGTACTACAAAGAGGCAAAACTCTAAATCAAGAAAAAGAAAATGCCTAACTATTTTGGGAATGTCTTTTTAGGTTTTCATTCTCACAACCAATCCTAACATACCTTCCTTCTGGGGTAGGAAATAAAAATATTAAAAATAAAAATCCATAGGACAAAATCAAAGAAGTACTGCAAAGAGCAAAAACTTTGAATCAAGAAAAAAAAAGGCCTAACTATTTTTGGGATATCTTTTTAGGTTTTCATTTTTACAACCAATCCTAAAAAACCTTCCCTCTTGGGTAGGAAATTGGACATTCCATGTTAGGATTAACATTTGGTAGAGGGTGAGGAAGCCTGCACCCTGTTAATAGAATCAACATTATTAAAACATATTATCTCCATACCTTGACCAATAGCTACAAATGAATTATTAACAATTAAAATATCTTGAACATGTTGTCCATTTTGAAAATTTAGCGTATAATCACCAATAGATAGACTTCCTTGATGTTTTTTTATTCTGAAGAACTAATTAAAACCCATCTAAATCAACAATACAATTCTATGAAACTTGAGGAACATATATTTGTTTCTTCTTAATCATTAAAGAATTTTTTTTTAACTAATTTGACTTAAACCTTCCTTGAAGATACATTCTATTGAATAATTGTAAAAGAAAGGGGTGGCCTAATTATTAAAACATTAACAAAAGAAATCATCCTAGGATTTGTAGCATCTATAGAAAAAACCTTAGCATGATCTATAACATTTGCATAAGAAACCTTAGTAGCATTTATAGTAGCTTATTGTTGACATCCTTGCATTGCTTTTTTTCACTGTGTAAAAAGACATGAATCAGACATGTGACCATCTCAATGATAATAGTAATATAACTTTAAAAGATTGTAATAAACAATCTTCTATGCATAATCAATTCTACCATCATGTAGGAGAATTTCTTTCTTAAGCAAATCAAGATCCACTTCAATCATATATCGAATTCTATGAAAACCACTAAGTACAGCAAGGGTTTTAGCATGTCTAATTGTCCTAATATAAGAAAAAATATCCCTTTTAAATTTTACAAAAAATAATGAAAGATTCAGTAATTCACTAAAGAAATGAACCTTTTGAAATTTAGAAGATGTTGAATTAAAAGAAAGAGTCTACTTTTGAATAATCAAGAAAGCATGACATTGATCAAAACCACTGATATCAAAGGCCTTATAAATCATTATTGAATCAAGAAATTCTACCAGTAAAAATAAGTTTAACAAATAATAAGCATGGACAACATAAAAACCTCGATCTTTCCGAACCAAATTTAAATGATTCAAAAAAACTTAAAGAACAAGGTAAATAACCTAGAATTTGTACAAAAACATAACTTTTAAAAATTTCCTTAGCAATATGTTTATATAAATCATCAGGGAATTCGTAGAGAAGAACTGTTGGCTCTACTTGAAGGATCACCAATTGAATTTGGCAACATTGCATGTAATAGCAATGCTAGACCCGTTGCTACCTCATATTAATTCTAAAACCCTTACTATTAAGACCCTTGCCAAAATGGGTTAGATATGACTAGTTTAGCTATATATTTATGATATATATCTATTATTTAGCTGAAAAAAATTTATATTTTTTAGGTTAATAAAATCTCAAATTATTTGACTTAGAATTGATTTTTACATTCAAAGAAAAATCAAAACTAATGTACACTATCCAAAATAATAATTCCATGAAAAAGCTTTCTTACCCATGAGATATCTCAAAATAGAATTAGAAACAGCGTTCTTATTAAGCAAGCAACAACATGTATTTATTATGATAAAGATAATAGAATTGCATTATTTGATCCTTTGCCCCAATTTAGCAAGGGCTTGGGAGTCACTTTCTTTTTTGTTGTTTTTGTCATAATGGTTTTGGATTCATGGTTGATTTTATGCTTTGTTACATTGATAGTTCTCACTAATTTCCTAACCTTGGTTTTTCAAACGAGAGTGATCACTTCTTAGAGGTGACTAACCAAAAGTGTCTATTGGCCTTACATGACATTGTTTCCAATGTATTATCAATCCTATTATTGAGTCCCAAGCTTCAAATAGAAATGAGTTTAGTTGTATTTTACTTGTATTAAAAAGATAATTGAGGTTGTTAGTGGTTGATGTTAGGTTTCGTAGACATGTTAAGCATCGCTAACTAGCAATTCATCTACTTATATATACATGTGCTACGTATGAGTAAAGTGAAGGGAACTTTCATTCACATAAGCTCAAATATTGTCATCTCATTGATTACAAGAACTATCTTTTTGTAATTGTATGGTTAAAATTGTTATGTTATAATATATTGTAGTGTTGAATATTTAACTGTAGATATTTGCAATGTAGTCAATGTAAAATATTGTTCATCTTCAGTCATTTTATTATTATTAATGTCTATTTTACATCTAGTTAACAATACCTATGGATGTCTATTCCATACTATAAATATGATTGTAAGAAAGCCTTGAAAGTAGTTTCTTTGGCTTTCATCCATGTGCTATCTTCTTTCCCATTCTTTGTTGTTCATTATGTTTATGAAACTATTTGAGCTAAGATAAAGATCCAAAGCCTATTTTTTGCTAGGGTTTTTCTTGTTTTTCCCCAAGATATATTCTTGTGTTTTTCTATCAATTTATTTTTTACCATTACCATAAATGAGCTAAAACCTTACAATTGGTGTCAAAGTAAGGTTCTCATGGTGGTGAATTATTTGCCAAGTTCTAGTCATTATGGTTGTTTTGCCAAGTAAATGGAAAATCTAAAGAATGTTTAACAAGTGCCTATTGAATTCAACCATTCTCACAAGTGGTTGTTGAATCTAGCCTTGTAGCTAATAAGCAATCAAATTAGAAGTCCTTCAACAAGAAATTAGAAAGTGGTGGAATCTTCTTCAATTTTTCTTAATTGTGTAATGTTGCTAAAATCTCTAAAATATGGTATATATCAAAATGTAATCCCTCCTTCTTGTCAAGAGGAAGATTTTGTATATTTTTACATAGTGTCTTAGGGTTGATAGAGATTTTGTATAGTGTGTCTTGGGGTTGATGGAACTAAAAGAGTTTCTTAGGGTTGTTAACATTAAGAAAAACTTCTAATGCATTGATTCTAGTCCAAAGTTAGAATTTGTGATGAAAAAGTAAAAATCCAATTCAAAAATGAAGCTTCTGAAAAGTTGTATAATTTATTTATTAATTTTAAAAACAATTTAAAGGGTCATCCTCCCACAACAAGAGACATTACTCCTAACCAATAGGATAGTGTGAATGATATATAAGAAATAAGTACAACGGAAGGTTTAAGTGAAGATAAGGAGATAGAGTATCAAGATGATGCTCTATGAACTTCACAACCGTCAAGATAGTTTGGTCATATAAAAAAAAGCTACCTACTCAATTTGAAGATAAAACTCTAATCGCTAAATTTAAATCCCTTACTTATTATGGAGTATGTACATCTCTTTAACATAAAAGTAGAAGCGAGCGATGGACGATGAAATGTCCTTTATTCTTAAGTATAAGACAAGGGAATTAGTTAAACTTCCATCTGGTAGAAAACCAATTGGATGTAAGTGGATGTTCAGAATTAAATCTGGTGGCTAGTTTAAAACACATCTTGTAGCTAAGGGTTATTCCCAAAAGTAGGAAATTGATTATGATAAAATCCTCTCCCCTATGAAAAAATTAATATCTACTAGATCATTAGTCTCAATAATAGTGGTTTAGGATCTAGAATAAACGGATGTGAAAAAAGTATCTATCTCAATGGTAATTCTTAATGTTGAGGAGATAATTTTTAAAAAATAAATAGCATATGATTTGTAAATGTGCACCAAGGATGTGGAATAAAACTTCTATTAACCACATGTTAAGTCTTGGCTTTAGCATGAAGGATTGTTAAGAGTCTTAGCTTTAGCTTGTCAAACTCATATATTAAGAGTCTTGGCTTTGTGAAGGACTATTAGAAGTCTTGGCTTTAGTTTGTCAAACTTTAATATCAAGAGCCTTGGCACAAGCCTAGAGGACTTGGATATGAATGTCAAATGTGAAGCCTAGAAGCCTTATATAGCAAAGGTTTTGACAAAAGCTTAAAGACTTGTATGTATGTTAAGAGTCTTAGCATAAGTTTGGAGGAATTTTTTTGTATGTTCAAGGTCTTGGCATAAAGCTTAGAAGGCTTATATATACATATATTGTATTGAAAGTCCTAGCTTAAAGCCTAGAGGACTTGTATATGTAGAGTATAAACAGAAAACATCATTGTACTGCTATATGTAACATACATGTAATAAAAAAATAGTGATATACATGAAATTAAGAAGTTAAATCTTTTCTCAATTTAAGTTTAGAAAAAATATTGATGCTAGATTTAAAAAAATTGGGCATGAAAATCTGATGAAATAGGATTGGCTTGAAAAATCTACATATGTTAAAAAAATTTAATATGCAAGATTGCAAGTTGAATTACAAGCTAGTGATTGCACCCTATGAAACTAAAATAAAACTTTTAGTTGAATAACGTCCAAAGAAGGAGAAAAAAGTGTGTGGTGAAAATTCCATAAGTTTATTATAAAAATTCCATATGCTAAAGTTGTCAACAATTTGATGTATGTCATGGTTAGTACTAGACTTGATATTACATACATTGTTGGAAAACTCAGTAGGTATATGTTTAATCTAGGGAAACAACACTAGATTGTTGTTAAATGAGTTTTCTAGTATCTTTGTGGTACTATGAATTTTGATATTTGTTATCAAAGCGATTCGTCTATTCTATATGGCTATGTAGATGCTGATTAGGGTGGGGATTTAAACAATAGAAAATCAACTAGTATATATGTATTTAATATCTTTGGTGGCACTATCTCTTGGCAAAGCCTGTGTAGCTCAATCTACTACTAAAGCAAAATATGTTGCTACAAATCTAGCTAATTGGGAAGTAGGATATGTTGCTGCAAACTTAGCTAGTTAGGAAGCAACATGGCTTTAAAGATTAGTGACTAAACTCGGGATTCATAAAAGGATTGTGAAAATTGGTTGTGATAACAAAAGTGTAATTTATATATCCAAGAATCCTACTTTCCATAGTAGGACAAAACATATAAAAATACACTATCAATATATTCCATAGCAAATAAATAAACAAAGAATTCTTTTTGAAAAAATTAAGACAGAATCATTATCTACTAAACATTTTTATGGTGTTAAACAACTAATACCATCCAAGGTCTTGATCAGGCTCGGTAGCTTTGCTTTCAGGAGAGGAGAATTATAAGTAAAGTGAAGGCAATTTCCATTCACATAAGCTTAGATATTTTCATCTCATTGATTACAACACTACCTTTTTGTAATTGTATGGTTAAAATAGTTATATTGTAATATATTGTAATGTTGAATTGCAGGTAGTTGCAATATAGTCGATATAAATTATTTTTCATCTCTAATTATTTTATTATTAATAATGTTTAGCTTACATCCAGTTAACAATATGTGTGGGTTTCTATCCCATACTATAAATATGATTGCACTAAAGCCTAAAATAGTGTGTTTAACTTTCATCCCAATGTTATCTTCTTTCCCTTATGCTTGTGAAACTCTAGTTGTGATAAAGATCCAAAGCCTGGAGTTTTTCTCATTTTTTCCCTGATATATTATTGTGTTTTTCTATCAATTTACTTTTTACTAT
Source organism: Gnetum montanum (assembly GCA_015680685.1). NCBI lineage: Eukaryota > Viridiplantae > Streptophyta > Gnetopsida > Gnetales > Gnetaceae > Gnetum > Gnetum montanum. Next base: position 79,685 of record MNCI01014464.1, read on the forward strand.
GAACAATCTAAGACACGTGTGTTTGGAAAACATGAGAAACACAAAACCCCAAATAGATAGAACTTGAAACCATAGATTGAGAAATTTGCCATAAATGGCAAAGCAACATTGAAGTCGATTCAACATCCAATTAGATATTTAATCTAATGAATAGTGCTATATTTTTATTGATTTTTTAAGTTCAATATATTGTATATTGCTAACTCTTCCAGCCAAAAATTAAAATTTCTATATTTGATTTTCCACTCTAAATGAGCTTGACAAAAAATGGAAAATGCGGATAACTAACATGGGTGCATATAAGTGCTCTCTTTTGTAAATATTGATGATTTTAATTCAATTTTTACACCAATTTGTTTGGGATTTTTCAATCAGATTTATAAAAAGGGTTGCCAATTTAACGATAAGATCCCATTTTTCAAACTATGCCTGAAACCACTAATACGTTATCATTATTGAAACGCACAAGAAGCTGAAACACCACCTTAACACTATTGCAAAGGGTAAAATTTTTAATCTCCACAATGTTCAGCCTTTCAAACTCAAAACATTCAACAATTACGCTCCTTTGATTAAGGGCACCCGGTTTTTGTTCCGGCTCCCGTTTTCGCTGCCGCTTAAGTTATGAAAATGGCAATGCATTTTCATTTCACATGACTCTAAGTCTGGGTGCGCACACATAAGCATGAATCACGCCCTGCTGCTAATGCTGCTGAGTTTGTCCCTAGTAGCTGCTAATGCTGCTGAGTTTGTCCCTAGTAGCGCCACGCCATTACCATGCCATGCCATGCCAAGAAACCTTTTGAGATTGAAACATGACACCGCCGGCCACCCCACGGGCCTCATAATTCCTGCCATTGTCAGAAAAGCATCCAATCATAATGTAGTATGCAACTTGCACGCACGCTTGTATGGCTGTAGTTTCTCTGAATGAGGAAGTTCAGGAATATTTTATAAGTTTCTTTTTATCAACCCACATCTACTACTGACATGGTTCAAAACGGCTGTTTTTAGGTGGGCTGCGAAGTTGACAACTCCAAGCTGAAGCTGGTGGTGACGCTGCTGTTGTTGACTTGTGGCAATTGCACAGCATCACGTCAATTATTGCATTTCGTGTCATCAACGTCACCACGATCGAAATGCAAATCCGAATTCGAATCGCACGCCACAAGTATGAGATTATCGAATCAATTCAATTATTGTGCACATTGTGAGTTTGTTGACTTCTTCCACGGTTGTTCAAGATGTTTTATTACAGTTTTCAGTGAAACGAAGACCCAAACCTAATACCTTTTTCAGCGGCGTGTTGCTCTTAGAACACCTTTTCGAGACGACGGTTTAGCATATTCGAGAATCAAGACAAAAACTGCGAGTGGTGGCTTTCGTGTATGCTTTTAAAGTTAGAGAACCTAACAACTTTAAGGGTGACGCAGGCCTTGCTGTTTATAAGAAAATACTCAAAGACTGAGTGGACCTAGTATTTCAATTGTTTGGCAGAAATCACCACTTAAACTTCCGTAACATTGGTAATTTATTTATGATTAGAACTGCTGTAATAGGTGGGTTTGAGGATCAATTGGTTCCTTGTGGAACATACATAAAATTTATAAGTAATAAAAAATGCAATCTGCATTCGGTAAACCCTTCATTTTGTGTTTATCGTTTCATTATTGAATATACTAGTCGCCGTGAGCGGTCTACCTAGGGCTGTCTGCAGCATACTGAAAATGAGTTTTTAAATAAAGTGATCATCTGAGATCTCACGGTCAGGCAGGCAGCCATACCTTACGTGGTCGTCAACGTCAAATTCCTAAACCGTAAACACTGGCCAGCGTTTGGCGCATAGTTTTAAACTTGGCGATCAATCATCGTCGGATTAGAAATTTCGTCGGCCTGAGTTGAGTCTTTTCAACTTTTATAATAAATTTTATATTAAGAAAGAAATTAATAGATTTAACTATTATTTTTGCTCACTTTTAAATATAACTTTCTGGAAACATACCGGTTAGTATTTAAACACTGGTTTGACGTCAAGGGAAAACAAGAAACTGTAAACATGGGCGACGATGCAGGCGTTTTCTGAGCAAGCACAGAGGTGCTCCAACAAAGTCCCAACACGCCTGGCCCGCACACTGTCCCCTGTCGTCTGCGAACAGACAATTGTACGAACAGTGATTCTGTGCATGTGCAGTCAGCTGCTGAATCCTGAATGTACGGAATCTGATAAAGAGTTATTGGAGTACAACCGTGCAAGCGAGGTTTGATATTTTTTAAAATAAACTTTTTATTTTCACAGATGTGAACATCTGATTGGCCAAGCTCCGGTGACGGTGATGCAGGTAACATTTTGTCTTTCCACAGACGATGTGATAGGCGACTCCGAATTCGGGCCGGATCTAACTTTTTATATTTTTTTTAATTAAACACAGGCAGATAATTAAATTTGTACATCGGATTAAAAATGTTGTCAGAACATTAAATTTGCATTCCGAGAAATATTTAAAAACTTTAAATTTGATGCGGTGAATTTCCGTTGCGAGACGCTTTTTAATCCGCGACGTAAGGTAGTGAGTTGAAGGGTAATGATTCAACCTATGAACATGACACATGGATGTCATTATCGGTATACATAGTCTGGTAATGAACAGGTCGAGGATAGCTTTTTTGCTATTTATTCTTTATTTCTCATTTATGTATTTTATGTATTTTTTGGTATTTAGAGAGACTTTTCTCCATCTCTTTACAGGAAATTCTTTAATATGAATTGAAAACTCGTGATGGTGCTTTTGAATAAAAGAAAAGCCTAAATCCTACCTCGTTTTAGGATTCATTGTAAGGATGAAAGCATCAAAAGGCATCCCCAAAACTATTGAGCTTTTTCTTTAAACTCTCTCTTCTATGGTCTATTGCACTTTAAACTTTTTTAATAATAATAATATTTTTTAAGAGTTCTATTACCCTTTAAACTTTTTTAATAATAATAATATTTTTTAAGAGTTCTATTACCCTTCCCCCATATAATCTTTAGAATACAAATCATTGCGTTTTAGTGAACTCCGATACTATTAATTCACGTGAAATTAAACGTTGAAGTAAACCTGTCCCCTGCGTGTCCACCGTCTAGCACTAGCAATTATGGTTACACATGACCATGTCACCCAAGGTGATTGTACGATTTACCATCATTTAAGCACATGCTTTTAATTGATCGCCACTTGAAAACATTATTTTAAACCTATCACAAGCAACGGAGATCGCCACGCAACAATAAAATAATGCATGACACAAATAACAGAGATCTGCCATAAATATTAGCATCGGACATAGAACTTGGCATGATAACTTAATTCACCATTTAGTAATGTTAGCAGATCTGGCACCAAAATATGAAACGAGATGAAAATAAAGAGAACAAGAAGAAGCCTCTCTCTCATGCAATGGGAGAACTCTTAACTCTGACAATTTATGATGGATCCCAGGGTAGACTTAAATAGCCACACCCGGGTTACAAAATTGGAAACAGCAAAAATTAACTGAAATAGAACTTTTAGAAGTATGATGTTATCTTTAAGGAAAATTCAAAAAACTATCGACAATAACGGAAAGTGCAGTTTATGAATTAACAACTGCTAGTTCATTGCTGTAATCTACCGCTTCAGTTAGTTGTTTCCAACAATCTCCCACTTGGAGATTTTGATTGAGGATCAATCATTTCTCCATAGCATCCTTTCTACCTGACCAGTCTATGTTATTGCTAGGCCATATGAGGATCTACTCCAGGAAAACTTGTCCATGGTAATTGGCTTGGTCAGAACATCTGCAAGATTATCCTTGGTGTGTATTTTCTGCATAGCCACACTTCCATCTTCTACTACGTTACGAACAAAGTGAAATTGTACACCGATGTGTTTAGTCCTGTAATGAAAAGCTGGATTCTTTGCAATATGTAAGGTGCTTTGATTATCACAAAACAAAGGTATCTTCTCCTGTTTGTGTCCAAGCTCCTCTGACAACCTTTGAATCCAAATTGCTTCCTTGCAAGCTTGGGTAGCTGCCATGTATTCTGCTTCTGTTGTAGATAATGCGACTACTGTTTGCAATCTTGATACCCAGCTAATAGCTCCTCCTGCAAGTGTAAACACATAACCTGTAGCAGATTTTCTTTTATCTGGATCACCTGAAAAATCTGAATCCACATAACCTTTAATAGTAAATTCAAATCCGCCATAACATAATGCAACATCTGAGGTACCCTTAATGTATCTCAGGATTCTCTTAACAGTACTCCAATGCTCTCGTCCAGGGTTTGCCATGTACCGACTGACTACTCCCACTGCTTGTGCAATGTCTGGTCTTGTACAAATCATAGCAAACATTAGGCTTCCCACTGCTGATGCATATGGTACGCGAGACATCTCATTCCTCTCTACTTCAGTGCTAGGACACATCTCGGAGGATAATTTGAAATTAACAGGAAGTGGGGTAGAAATTGGCTTACAATCTTGCATGTTGAAGCGTCGCAAGATCTTACCCAAGTAATTTTTCTGAGAAAGCCAAATCTTCTTGTTATTTCTGTCTCGGTGAATTTGCATCCCTAGAATCTTGTTTGCTGGTCCCAAGTCTTTCATATCAAATTCCCTAGCCAACTGTGCCTTCAATTCTTGGATTTGCTCTTTGTTGGGACCTACAACCAACATGTCATCCACATACAATAGCAAAATGATGAAATCTTCATCAAACCTCTTGAAATACGTACAAGGGTCTGCATTGAGTCTATTGTACCCAAGGCTCATGATATACGAGTCAAATCTCTTGTACCAACACCTTGGCGCCTGTTTGAGACCGTACAGAGATTTGTTCAACCTGCAAACCAAGTTCTCGTTGCCTTCTTCTACAAAACCTTCGGGTTGGAGCATATAAATTTCTTCTTCAAGATCTCCATGCAGAAAAGCAGTTTTCACATCTAGTTGTTCTAGATGTAGATCAAATGTAGCACACATTGCTAAGACTACTCTGACTGTTGTAAGTCTAACCACAGGAGAAAATATCTCATTGAAGTCAATTCCTTCCTGTTGAGCATATCCCTTTACCACCAATCTTGCACGATATCGCTCCACTTGGTCATTACTATCACGTTTGATCTTCTAGACCCATTTGTTTCCAATAGCCTTTCTTCCTTGTGGTAGTGTAACAAGATCCCATGTCTTGTTTTTGTGTAAAGCTTCAATCTCCTCTTGCATTGCTACCATCCACAAAGACACATCTGGACTTTTGAGAGCTTCATGTAAAGTTGAGGGCTCTCCATCCTCCGTTAAAAGGCAATATGCAACATTACTTTCAGTAACATAATCTGAGTGCCAAGTTGGTGATCTTTTTACCCGAGATGACCGACGAACTTCATTAGCTTCAAACTTGACTAGTCCTGTCTGTTCACACATTGATGTTGCTTCAAGAGGAACTGGATCTTCAACTTTTGTCTTATCTTCTACCTGAATTTTAGTAGTCTCTAAATTCTCCTTTGAAGTGCTAGCATCTCCCTTCTCTTGCATTTTATCTTCTACAAATATCACATCTCTGCTGATGACAACCTTGCGGGTAGTGGGATCCCACAGGCGATACCCCTTAACTCCATCAGCATACCCTAAGAAGATACATTTCCTGGACTTTGGGTTCAACTTTGATCTTTCTTGGTCACTATACATCACATACACAGAACTTCCAAATGTATGGAGATGAGAATAAACAGCTGGCTTACCAGTCCACATTTCTATTGGTGTTTTTAGATCAATCGTAGTTGATGGAGACCGATTGACTAAATAGCAGGCCGTATTAACTGCTTCTGCCCAAAAGGACTTGGTTAGATCTGCATCCTTCAACATTGATCTTGTTTTTTCCACCAAGGTTCTATTCATCCGTTCTGCCACTCCATTTTGTTGAGGAGTGTGTGCCACTGTGAATTGCCTCCTAATGCCTTCTTGCTGACAAAATGCATTAAATTCATCAGTTTTATATTCTCCTCCATTATCTGTCCTTAGACACTTGATCCTTTGTTCGGACTCAAGTTCTACTTGCGCTTTAAAAACTTTGAAGACTGAAAAGACATCTGCCTTCCTTTTGATTGGATACACCCAACATCTCCTGGAGAAATCATCAATGAAAGATACAAAGTATCTTGCTCCTCCTAGGGAAGCCACTGGTGCTTGCCAAACATCAGAGTGCAGCAAGTCCAAGATGCCTCTACTCTTAGCAGTTGATGTGCTAAACTTTAATCTGTGTTGCTTACTAGTAACACTATGCTCACAAAATGGTAAACATACCGAGTTGAGCCCAGGAAGTAGTTTCTGTTTAGAGAGAATCTGCAAACCTTGTTCTGACATATGACCAAGCTTTCGATGCCACAACATTGTCGATTCTTCTTCCAAACTAGTTGATGCAACAGAAGACTCTCCCACTTGATGTGTGTTCCCCATAAGCATGTACAGATTTGCAGCAACCTTTTCTGCCTTCATTACCACAAGCACACCTTTGATAATCTTCAGGATGCCATTCTCTATACGAGTTTTGCACCCAACATCATCTAGTTGTCCTAAAGACAGTAGATTTTTCTTCAGGCCCTCCACATGTCGTACCTCTTGTATTGTGCGAATAGTGCCATCATACATCTTTATCTTGACAGTACCAATACCAGTGATTTTCAAAGCATGATCATTTCCCATGTACACAGATCCTTCTGAGATTGGTTTGTAGTCATAAAACCATTCTCTCCGAGAGGTCATGTGCCATGTTGCTCCTGAATCCAAGATCCAAGCATCAATGAGCTTTTGTCTGCCTTCAGCAATAGTTGCCTCACTGTATAGAACATCACCGTCATATGAGGTACTTGCCGCATTCCCTTGAGGATTCTTTTCATTTCTCTTCTTGCTCCAACACTCCTTCTTTAGGTGTCCTATCTTGCCACAGTTGTAGCAAGTGATGATTTTCTTTCTACTTCTTGACTTGGATCTACGATGAATTTGGTTCCACTTGGAATTACGTTCCATGGATCTTCCTCTCACCATTGTTAAGGCCTCCACCTTGTTTGCCAACCTATCTTCCTTATTCTTGCATCGACTTTCTTCTTCAAGAACTGCAGCTGCAACCTCGTCAAAGACAAGATCATCCATAAGGACATTGTTGGTCAAGTTGATGATGAGTTGATCATATGAATCAGGTAGACTTTGAAGTAGAATTTCTGCACGTTCACCTGCATCTACTTTATAGCCCAACGATGTGAGTTGAGCAAATAAAGTATTTAGGGTGTTGATATGGTCAGTTACCGATGAGGTTTCTGCCATACGAAGAGTGTAAAGTTTTCTCTTCAAGAAGATTTTGTTGTGGAGTGATTTAGCCTCGTATAGCTTGGTCAGAGTGTCCCATATTTCCTTTGCCGTCTTCTTTTCTGCAATACTTGAAAGAACTCCATCTGCCAATGCTAAGTGTAAATTAGCAATAGCATTTCCATCCATTTCATTCCACTTGTCGTCATCCGTGACCTCTCGCGGCCTTGCTCCAATCGCTGCCAGGCAATTATCCTTATGCAGAATTGCCTGTATCTTTATTTTCCACAATGTGAAGTTGCTTCCATTGAACTTCTCTATTTCGTATTTGCCAGCCATTTTGTAAGATTCGTATGCACGATCTGCAACACTTCCACAGACTATGAACCTAAGAGCTCCGATACCACTGTTAGCAGATCTGGCAACAAAATATGAAACGAGATGAAAATAAAGAGCAGTTGAACGATAGGTAATTGCAGAAAAATCTTATTATCAACAACGGAAATAACAAGCTTCTCTCTTCATCACAAGGAGAGAACAAGAAGAAGCCTCTCTCTCATGCAATGGGAGAACTATTAACTCTGACAATTTATGATGGATCCCAGGGTAGACTTAAATAGCCACACCCAGGTTACAAAATTGGAAACAGCAAAAATTAACTGAAATAGAACTTTTAGAAGTCTGATGTTATCTTTAAGGAAAATTCAAAAAGCTATCGACAATAACAGAAAGTGCAGTTTATGAATTAGCAACTGCTAGTTCATTGCTGTAATCTACTGCTTCAGTTAGTTGTTTCCAACAAGTAATGCGTTTTAAACAACACCGTAAACAACCGTATTATAAAACAAATGCATGTGACATTAGAGGGAAAGTTTAGTCATTTACGTAACCCTAAATCAACCATTACAATAGCAATATTATTATGGAGGGTAGAAGACCCTCTAGCAATACACACATGAACACTTAGATTAATCAAAAAAGCCCTAATCATTTCTATAAGGCATTGAAACCAAAAAAAAATCATGTACAACATTATACTGTTCATCTAAAACAAAATGTAAGCATATTTGAAAGAGTGGCAAAATATACAGAGGGTATACATATTTGGAAAAGCAGATGAACACATAGTTTATAGGTGCCACATTGGCTCATCTTGCAAGGAGTCATGAGTGTTAAATATTTTTATCATGTATTCTTGGATGTTTTTCTACAAGTGAAAGTTAGCCTGTGCTTTTGAGATGCATTTATAAGGAGAGTTTAGACACTCTGCATGAAAAGTGTGAGCATTTTGCTTGAGCTAAATCTCTGAGTCAACCTTCACCTATAATGAAATCTGATGAGTGGCTAGGTACCACTACACTCAACCATACGAATACAAGCATTCATGCACGATCTAGTTGAACTCCGCAGACGGACTAGTTGTGGTATCTAGATCATTACACGTTGATTGCAGTTCGTTGTCTTCCCACTTGGACTAGTATTTGCTTTGTCACATATGGTTTAGTCCAGAGTGAGGCAAATGATGTAATCCTAAACTAGTGCTACTCCTAGAGTCTATGGAAAATAACCTTACCTTAACCTTACGTTACTTGAGCACTCCTAGATACGCTACTAGGTTACCAAGTAGTTACACTTAAATGTTCGTGATTAAGTTGTACTCATTCCGCATTAACAGCATGAAATGTAAATGACAATAAAGTAAATATTAACTAAAGAAAACAATAAATAACAATTAACAATTAAAGTAATTAAGAGCTAAGTGGATGTTGCAATGATGAAGTAATCTCGATCTTTATTGTCGATCATGTGCATGTCCAAGTACGTCACACTCGAATAAAAGTTCCGTACAATTACAATCATCACACTGTGGGCATGCATTGGGGAAAGAATTAAAATTATTGAAAATTGATAAAAAAAGACTCTATTCCTACACTTCCTAACTCTCACTTCCTATGCACCCAAATGTGTATTTATAGGCTTACACAGGAATCACGATATCGTGTATTCGATATCATTATCCAAGCCATGATATCACATACCCGATATCAAGGATCTAATATCGGGCCTGGCAAATCATGATTCATCATACCCCCACGACTGAATGAAAACTCGTCCACGAGTCAAACAAAATGAGAACAAGTTTAATTGATTACATAGTGGATAGGTATGGGATTATTGACTAACTAGGAATTTATTCATGCTGCAGTGGAGAATTGAACACAACAAAGTTGGGACAAAGACACAAAATTACAAAAAGACAAAATTTTGTTAGAACTCATGTGGTTCCTGGTGGTGGTGGCTCCTCCATGGGTCTCTTCCCCTTATCTTGTGCTCTAAGTTTTGGAAATTGATGTCTCTGAAGGAGTGCCTAGAGATTTTCTTCTTCGGTTTGAGGATCCTGTGTCCTCCATGCTGATGCTCTAATGTTTGATGGAGTCGGCACCTCCCATGGACACGACAATTGCAAAAACATCTAGTTGGCCTTGACATACCAGGTCTTAAATAGTTGTCGTTCCTCTTCATAGGCTCTGGCTTTATCTTTGTATTCCTGATAGTCTGTGAGTCGTCGTGCCAAGTCCGTCCCGACATCCTTCTACCCTTGGTAGTTGGCCTTAACCACCTCTAATTCAAAATTTACTACTTCCAATTTTTGTAATGCCTTTTTGTGTTTACCAAATTCTGTTTCATATTTAGCATAGGTGGTTCCTACCTGCTTCTCTAGTTTTGTTCTCAAGCGCCCTGCTGTTAACATGACCAAGTTGGCATACCGCAGATTTGCCAACTCCATGTATTCCGTGAGAGCTTGTATCTGCAATCTCAGCTTTTCAGTTCAACTTGGTGGACGAAGGCATACGTATCCAATATGGCTCACCAACCAATGTTTTGAGCACTGAATGTGTTAATATGGGCCTTCGCCATATGGATTACTTTTTCAATCACTTGTTTGTGCATCCCCACCTGATCTCTGAAGTGCTCTTTAAGCTTTTCATGTTGCTTGGCCTCATTTTGCCATGCGCTTATTTCAATTACCGTCTTCTGGCGGATCATGTGTACCTCCTCCATTGAGAAGGTTCTATTTTCTCTAGTTAAGCAATTTATGTCCTGGTTGATCCTTATTAATTGTTCTTGCAATTGCTAAAAATTTTCTTTGAGAACATTCTTTTGTTTTTCCATTGTAGTCAACTAGATATTATTAGCAACAAGCTGTTTATTTTCTTCTTGTAAGGCCTTGAGTGCTTTGGCATGTGCGTATGTTTAAGCTTGTGCCTTGGAAGCATCCCAATCGACCTTCTCTTTTTCCTCTGCCACTCTTTTATTCTCTACCAAAAATCTATTAAGTTGCTATGTCTGAAAGGACTCTAGCTGGTCTGCGGGGATGAATTAAGATAGATCCTGTTGTGCAGCTTGCAAGGTGATGAGCTTTTCTTGGAGTCTTTTTAACTCCTCCTCTACATGCTTAGCCTTGACCTCTGCCATGACTAGCTTCCCTTTTGTGAAGATGAGGTCTGATTGAGTTGTTGTGACATCTTGAGGGATGTCAAACAAGGACATCATCACTTATCCTATTTGCAATAATCAATTTAGAACATCCTCATGATTCGTAGGAGTCATTGAGGGGTCAGCCAAAGTTTAAGCATCACGTGCTCCTATGAAATCTGTCGGTGGCACAACAAGGACATTAAATGATTCTTTTATGTGGTCTGTGGCCACTTCTGTGGCTCTTGCTGCATCTTGGTGTTGCATGACCACTAGTATGGCACCTTCATCAATTTCTAAGTGTACTTAAAAGAATGTAGCATTTTCAAAACTTTGTTGTGACCAATGTGATTCCCCTCCTCATGTTTGGATCGATACCTTGTCCTATGTGCGATCAATGGAGACCATGGATCATACGGCATCATTGATGACACTGAAGAGATTGGTCTCATCACGGCTTCCCCAACTAACTGTGTCAACGATGGCCCTAAGGTGACTCATCGACGGTCGATAGTCCTACGACGACAATGGTGGTTAGTCTTGCTGGCCTATAAGTTGCGTGTTGGGCCTCACTTCTTGTTCTTGCTCCAACTCTAGTGTTGCACCAGCACTTTTCCTTGGGGTTGGTGGCTTCAATAATTCAACACATGAAGCATCTTGGGCCTTTCTAGGGATGTCATTAGTGTACCGTAGAATTCCAACACATCGGCACAACTTCCTAATGAGATAGGGGAAGAGCAATGCAAACTTCCCTGTCTTACGTTCCTCAAACTACCTCAAAATCTCTGTAAGATATAAATGGGGTAGGTTGGCATTAACCTTGCCCATCAAGATGGCACTTCCTTTAGTCGCATATGTGGAAATTTTGTCTAAACCTTTTGTGGGGAAGATGTGATATGTGTCAATTTTGAAGTAGATTCTCTCTTCAAGTGTTAGCTATCCATATGCTTTGTCTTCCTTGTTGTATGTCCTTTTCAACCATATCTTTCACGCATCAACATTGGAAACAGTGGAAAAGTGAGCAACTTTTGGCCCTGTATTAGAAAGATACAACACCTCTGAAATGGCTTTGGCAAAAAAATCAACAAAAACACCACCAATATCAATGGTGTTGCCTTCTTCTTTATTGTCCCAGAATTGGTATGTCTCTCCCAGATACCAATCACCACTTTTAGAGAGAATAGGCCATAGTGGGGATCCTTTAAGTTGGTCCCTAACTACTTCAAGAGCAAACTCAATGAAATATCCAAAGTTAAGTTCCACTATCATAGCTGCTGACGTGGACCTTTCATGAATTACCTAAACACATTCCAAAGATAACGTGAGATGTTGTCCCTATTCAAGTGCTCTACCGTCTCCTCCTTCAGCATGTCCCAATTGCACAGCAACAAGAGGCTATTGATGGATGTTGAATGATTGTGCCTCCTGTTTTGTATGTTCCTCGAGAGACGCATGACCTCTGCCTCTCCTTTGTCGTTTGGATGCCTCTTGAGAGGGTCCTCCTTGTTGTCCTCTTTTAGGGACCATCTGCAATCACACGGGATGACTATTAGTAAGGTTATTTACAAGATTTAATTTATACCTTACTTCCTACCTTAATAAATTCATTTCTTGTCTAGTGTGACTTAGAGTTAGAAAATTTTGTGAAAGTTTCCCCTAAAAGTTTTGATATTGGACCCAATTTTGATTAGGTGACCCCAAAAAATAATTTTCATGGTCTAGGTTAAGAGATAAAATCAATTTGGCAAACGATTTTAACATTTTAAAGGTCATTTACACTTTATGATATCCTTCAGGTGTCGATAAATTCCAAAAAAACTATGGGCAACCTAGAGTGTATCCTTCCCCCACAACTAAGTTAAACACTCTGGGTTTAAGAAAGTTCAATCGGAATGAGAATTGGAGCGTTAATGAGCAAGTTATGGATGTTTGAATGGTGGGTGTGCAAGCTTGACAATTCGTGGAAGAAAATTTCAACAACTCCCCTCACATGAACAGTGAAGAATGATGTTGATGTGCATGGGGGGATCCATATATATACTATTTATAGATGTGATATCGTGTACTCGATAGTGGGGACCTAATATCATGTTGGACCTTATATCGAGTACTCGATATCATGACCCTTCTAAAATAGGGTACTTGCCAAAATTGACAAATTTTTGAATTTCCAAGGCCAAAACTGAAGGATTTAAGGTTAATTCGAAAGGTCGAGGGTAACATTGAAGAGACCTAAAGGCACTAGAAGTGTAATGCAGTGGAATTTGACAATGAGATGCATGAATAGGATGAGGAAAAAGGACATATTGTGGTGCATAGGAACATTGGTATTTAAAAAAAATGGTAATGGGAAAGATTATTGTAGTAATGCAGTACTTGGAGGGTATAAGATGATGTGGTGATGTGCAAAAAATGCAAATTACAATAGTCACGCAAGTGGATCCTCCCCAAAGCAAGTTCCTACTTATCATGCCCTTATGTAACCACACTTGAAAATGTCCATAGGCACTAAAAGGGTTAAATGTAATCCACACCAGTTCCACAAAACACACACATGTAGATACCACCTTGATGAGGTATGACTTCTATGTGACACAAGATACAAGTCAAAAATACATGGGCAGTGAGATGAGACGAATGATAGAAGGGATTGTAAAGAGCGAGACATGAGGTGATTGACCTTGGCCACAATGAATCTTGAGTGTAGGGCATGATTAATGTGTCATTAGCCCGTCGCTCAAAAATCAAGACCAAGTCCATTCCTTCAATTAGTAACATCGCATTGTTTCATTTAATGATGGACAACCATAAGAGTACCATGACAACAAGGTGTACAATCACTTGCCGTTTTTTCCAAGGAAGGATTGTTTTGGAATTGCATGGCGGCATGTTTTTGTTTTTTTTCTTTGATCTTTTCTTTGCTTTGCTTTTCTTTTCTTTTCTTCTTTTAGCAACTTTGGCACTTTGTCCTTTCCAATAGTGAACTGGAGAAGCCACCAACCTTCAAGCATGGGTGCATGTCTTTTTAGTGGGACCCCCAAAACAACATGGATTTTTTGTATTAAGTACCTTTATTACTCTTACTCCCATTTTTCGTTAGATCTACAAGGATCTTAGTACAACCAAGCTGTATGATAGCACCTACAGATGCCACCAAAAAGAATCCACAAGTCCCCTTGATGTCACACCCTGGCCATTCCTTCTTAGTCCATCATTCTTCACTCTAGGCATAATTGGCACAAAATTATTTTAAGTTTTAGTGATGGCAAGAATATCATCATACCTAGAGTAGAACCTCTTATTAATAGAATGGGTGGGTGGATGTTGTAGGCTCATTGTCCAAACAAGTAATCACCTAAGACTTGATAGCATAGAACAACACCTCGACCAACAAGTCTCATGAGTGTTTTATTCATAGATGAGATTACCCATAAAAAGATAAAAAGATAAAATAATAAATAAAAAGATAAAACAACAAATTGAAAGATGAAAAACTAGAAAACAAAAAATTGTAAAATTGAAGAAAAGGAAAAACATTTTATTAATTCTGCTTGTTAGAATGAGGGATACCCCCCATAACTAATCTTTTGATCATGGTGAGAATTAATAAATGGAAGGTTTGGATCCATGCATTTTGGAAATATTAGGATCCTGTCATATCCAAATTGTCGGGTGTCTTTTGATGTGGTGGTTAGAATGTACCCAAAATGGGGTTCACATACTTGATTAAAGTTAACATAGTGGAGCAAGTTATAAGATGTGGTTAATTGATAAAGAATTGACCCACTATGGCACCCATGATTATAAGATGGTATGCAGGGATTAATATGTCTCCTTATGTGGTTATATTCATTGGGCCGCATGGTAGTTGGGGTATGGATTGGTGGCCCTGATAAAGTAATAGGAGGCATTGAGTTCAAGGAGGAAGGTGCACTATAGTGTTGAACTTCTGTTGAGCTAGAGGATGCAGCGGTTTTGGAACTGTGATGTCTCTATCTACGATCATGCCTAAATAAAGGATGCTTCCGATTTTGTGAAGGACCTCCATTGTTGTTGACACTAGCAGCACAAGTAACGTTTGTGGGTTGATGCTGTGGTGCAAACCCTTCAAGCACAACTGGTGGCGATGTAGAAGGAGGTGAGGGATGAGAATATTGAGAGTGAAGAGAAGTGAAAGGCACCTGAGGTGGTGATCTTGTGGAAGAGGACGTGGGCTGATAGTACTTAGGAGAATGATAACGATGTGGTGAGATAGAGGATGTTGACCTAGTTGGGGAAATAGGATGTTGAACCTGATAAGCGCTTGGGTTCAAATGGTATGAAGGGTGTGACCAGTTTGAGGGTAGCCTCCCCCAAGACTGGGATTTTTGCCACTGTGATTCAACATAGTATTTTTGTATGAACTCTAGATGTAACATTCCTCCCCAATGCTCATGTAAATGTGACAAGATTGGGCATTGACCTTTGGGGTAATTGTATAGGAAAATGTTACATTGATATGTATGATTAGTAGTTGAGTTCTTATCCTTATTCTCTTCAACCCTTCTTTCCAATTGTCTAGTGGTGTTCCATCCGATTTCTTGGTTCATCATGGTTCTACCTCTAATAATGTTGGCATGTTCTCCACATTTTTCATGTACCCATTCCATCATCTTATTGATCTTTGCCTCAATTTCATCTAGTGATTATAGTATTGGCAAAGATAATTCCACCTCCTTGAGGTGAGTTGATTTCTCCTCTTTATGATCATGGACCTGTGCTATTTTGAGATCTTGGTCCTGTTGAGATTTTTTAACATTCTCCCATTTAGCTATCTCTCCTTCTTCTTTTGCTACTCACTTGATAAGCTCTTGGAATTGATGGGTTCGCAACTCATATAGTTGACCTTAGCCATACATTGCTAAGGTCTCCCTTGTTTCATTATGGAGCCCATCCATGATATGATACATTAGCCTTTCCTTGGAGAATCCATGGCCTAGGCAATTGTTTAACAACGAATAGTATCTTTCTAAGGCCATGTCTAAGGGTTCATGTTGCTTCTATTTCCACTTTTGGATTTGTCTCCTCAAGGCTGACACTCTTGCATAGGTTTGATATCTTTCATTGAAAAGTTCTACCATTGTTGGCCAACATCGAATTGATTTTGGTTTCAAGGACCTGTACCATACTTTTGCTTGGCTAACGAGTGTCGTAGGGAAGAGTTTAAGTTTTTGCCACCCATTATCAATATTGTTCCATAGATAGGCATCATGGAAAGCTTGTAAATGATGTTGTGGATCTAAATCGTAGCCTCTTGAAAACTTAGGAAAGTGGTTTAAATCAAGCCTAGGTAGATAGCATTCCTTATGATGGCTACGAGATATTTGAATAGCCTCTTGTATATGCATTAGGCTCTTAGTGGCCAGTAGGGGTTCATCGTCACTAGGTAGGTTATAAATTTGTGAATTGGGACGATGTTGTCTTCGTTTATGTACATAGGAAACCCTTGCAGAAGATTGAGTACTCCAAACTTTGTCTTTGTTATCATATAATTCGTTGGTTCTCCAAGGAATTGCCTTACTAGTTGTTACGCTATCATAGTCTTGTGAGAAAGACATTGTTGTGAATTTTTGTGTGACTTGTTAGCAATTACTTCTTTCTGAAAGATATATCGTCAAGGCTTTGTTAAAAAAATCTTGGATGATGTAACTAATCTAAATAACTAGCATCGTCCCTGACAATGGCGCCAATGATGAGTGGCTAGGTACCCCTACACTCAACCATATGAATACAAGTGTTCACGCATGATCCGGTCGAACTCCGCAGACGGACTAGTTGTGGTATCTAGATCATTACACGTTGATCGCAATTCGCTATCTTCCCACTTGGACTAGTATTTACTTTGTCACGTATGGTTTAGTCCAGAGTGAGGTGAATGATGTAATCCTAAACTAGTCCTACTCCTAGAGACAATGGAAGATTACCTTATCTTAAGCTAATAGGGAATGAAGAGCAAAATTTAAGCTAGCCTAAGTGCGATAAGCATCCGTCCTTAATCATCCATATGCATCTTGGACCTCGTGTACTACTTCTAGGATTACCAAGCGTACATTACTTGAGGATTCCTAGATACGCTACTCGATTACCAAGTAGTTACACTTAAATGTTTGTGATTAAGTCGTACTCATTTCACATTAACAACATGAAATGTAAATGAAAATAAAGTAAACATTAACTAAAGAAAACAATAAATAACAATTAACAATTAAAGTAATTAAGAGCTAAGTGGATGCTACAATGATGAAGTAATCTCGATCTTTATTGTCAGTCATGTGCATGTCCAAGTACATCACACTCGAATAAAGGTTCCATACAATTACAATCATCACACTGTGGGTATGCATTGGGGAAAGAATTGAAATTACTAAAAACTGACAAAAAAAGACTCTATTCCTACACTTCCTGACTCCCGCCTCTTATGTGCCCAAATGTGTATTTATAGGCTTACATAGGAATCACAATATTGTGTATTCAAGATCATTATCCAAGCCGCGATATTGCATAACCGATATCGAGGATCTGATATCAGGGCCTAGCAAATCATGATTCATCAAAATGTTATACAAGTGACTTTAAATGATGGGCTCTTCTATAATCATTACCCAACATTGATCCTATAAGATTAGTCCACATGTGTACAAATCGACCTATAGCCTTTGTAAACAAACATTCTTCAAGCTAAATTTCCAAGGCAACCTCCACTTATAATGAAATCTCATCTAAATAACTTTGAATAATTAACTCTTCTAGAATTAGTACCCAGCACAGATCCTAGTCCACATCTACAGTAATCAACCTACAAAATAAAAAACAAACAAAAAAGGATTATGCCTATTTGAAACACAACTATTGACTTCGGGAAACCAAGACATGTGACTAGGCATAGGACATGGGAAACATAAAACTAGTACGGAATCATATTTTAGTAAAGTAGTTATGGTAGTAGCCAGACATGGTACAAATGTCTCTAGAAAGTTGGTCTTTCTCAAGACTCTTATTGCGGTTGCATGAAGAGAGGTGCAAAATAGCTGAATGCATTTAGAGTGGAGCCATGGAGTTAAAAACAAACATAAGGTTGGCCAATTGCAATTGGGGAGAATGGACAAATTATAGATCGATCCACATCTGTTATGTGGTGGATGCATGGCAGACCAGAGTAATGAATATATGCTCATACGAAGTGCTCCAACTTATGCAGGCAGGGGTGGGACCTAAAGACACATAAACATGGTCAAAATGATTATAAAATGTACATGAATGAGTCACATGAAGTAACCCATGAACCGTTGTTTATGGTTTTCCGTTGGAAAATGAGTGAGCACGCTTACATAATATCCATCGAATGGCATTGCAGCATACATGGCAACGCAGGAGCCACGCTCAGCAGAAGAAGATAAAGATAAGGTCGTTGTGAATGTGGTCACTTTTGATTGAAGTGTCTGGAATGAAACTGACACCGATTCCGGGTGGGCCATGGTTGCAGGGGCGGTGATGTTGCAACGCCTGGACTGTGACGCTGCTACTCCGCCATTGCCGTAGAATTCATCTCACTTCTGGAACCCATTTGCCAGAGCTCCTGTCATTTGTCATGTGATTCGATTTCCATCAAATCATTAAATTGAGAATTTAACACTCTTGACATTGACATTCCACACATTCAATGCACCGGCCTGTGTTTCGAAATCAATACGTAAAAAGCAGAATTCGTCGTTCGTAGCACGTGCTATCTCACGCCCTCACACATGGAGTGTTTTTTGCTGTAATTGGTGTCAGTGTTCACCTCCAACATTTAACGATCGACTGAAAAATCGTATTCAAGGGCAAATAGGATCAAAATCAGAATAAATTGGTAGGATTAAAATCATTAATATTAATTAAATAGAGCAGTTATATCAACTTGATTCATATTTTTTAATTTTTTCATTTAATAACTTTGGTAAAATCAAATATAAAAATTTTAGTTTTTGATTAGCATCAGAATAAGCAAGAAACAGCATATTAAACTGAAAAACTAATAAAAATATAGCTTAAATCTATAATCCAAATGTCGTGATTAATGACAGATTTTACAAACTATACATTTAACAACCACGAAATATCTCTTTACTCTGCAGTGGGATGGATTCCTGTGCAGGTCATGACAGAGATTTTTTAAAACCTGCTTAATTTTTATCCATGATAAGCCTCGAAATCTGGCCTCGTAAATCAGAGATTCAGAGCAGAGTAAGGCGCCCTTGACCTTTTTGTGGTGGCACTTTTACCGCAAATTGTTTGCATGATTGTATTGGACAGCCAGAGCATGATTGTTTGCATGATCGCTCCATTAACCTGTGCGCCGTTGAATGTTACAGATTCCCACAGCCCACATCATACAGGTGTATTCCTCCTCTCGCGCATCCATGTGCATCTGGCCGACTTTGGACTGGCAAGCGGAGCGTAGAGATATACAGTGAAACAAAATACGATTAGTTGGCTCATGATTAGTCCCCGGGGGTGTGCCAAGGAGTTCCCGTTCATACACACGCAGGATAGACTAGAGGTCGGCTCATGCTTTATAAAGCCACAGAGAGCTCACCACTCACACATCATACACGCAGTTTTGTCTACCTGTTATAACTTCTCTTCCGGCCTTCTATTTTTCCCTTGGGTTTTTTGGTTAGCTGCTCTGCGTATCCGTGTGTAGTGTATTTTTTTGTTCCTGTATTGGAATTTTCTTTTGTTTTGTGTAAGGGACCATGCCGATAGCGCAGGAACAGAATATCAGGGCTGTGAGGGGCGACAGCGAGGCCCTGGAATTCATAGAAGAGGTTACGAGCAAGGCGGATGAATACCAGAGCAAGGTTCTGGCAGAGATCCTGTCCAGAAATGCCAGCACCGAGTATCTGCAGCGCTACTGTCTCAATGGCCGCACTGATCGCCAATCGTTCAAGAAGTGCGTGCCAATGGTGAGCTATGAACATCTGCAACACGATATCCTGCGTATAGCCCATGGCGACAAGTCCCCCATCCTGTCCACCACCCCCATCTCCGAATTCCTCACCAGGTACAGCACAGTACAGGACATGACATACTGCATATTCTTTTCCAGCTACACTAAATTTTGTACTACGATTTAATTACTGCTTGCATGACTAAGATCATTATTCCGGTAATGGTAATAACCGTTGATTGTGTGCAGTTCTGGAACGTCGGCCGGCGAGAGGAAGCTGATGCCGACCATTCCAGAGGAAATGGACCGAAAAGAGCAATTTTACAGCTTGCTTATGCCGCTCATGAACCAGTACGTACTCGATTCTTCCTAAACCACGGTTGATCACTCTCGAATTTTTTCTCTCGATTTTTCATAAAAAAGCCCATTCATCCAACTAATCTACACTTTTCCATCGACTGAAAGACCTTTTCCCGATTCTCTTTTACCTTGGAAGAGACTAATTTTTAAATCTTGTCTCGCCCTCGCTGGCAGAAATACACGATTGGGTTAGTCATGTAAATTTATTTGGATCTCTGAATGGATTGAAGTTACTGTTTTGCATGTGAATGATACCGAGCGTACTTATCTTTCCATGGTTGCTGCAAAAACTGCAAAACCTATTCACAAAATGTTTACCCAACCAATATCATCTTTCGTTTCAGTTCCAGTTTCAGTATGTAATTAGTAATTCGATAGCTGGATAATTGAAATGGTTTTCAGTTTAATATTTGTTGATTTGGTAAGAATAGGTTTATAAGTTTGTTGATGAAATAGGTATAAAGTGAATTCTGTTGTTGCATATATATGTGAGCAGGTACATGGAGGGATTGGATAAGGGCAAGGCAATGTACTTTCTGTTCGTGAAAACGGAGACCATGACTCCCGGAGGTTTGCCCGCAAGGCCGGTGCTGACGAGCTACTACAAGAGCAAGCAGTTTCAGAGAAAGGCTTATAAACAAAACGGATACACCAGTCCGCTGGAGGCCATTCTCTGCACTGACACGGTGCAGAGCATGTACGTGCAAATGCTGTGTGGGCTGCTGCAGCGCCATTCCGTCATGAGAATGGGCGCTGTGTTCGCATCGGGGCTGCTCAGGGCGCTGCACTTTCTGCAGAAAAACTGGCGTAGCCTCGCTCAAGACATCCGTTCGGGAACTCTCAACCCGGACACCGTCTCCGACCCTGCGCTGCGCCTCGCAGTGGAGAAACTACTCCGCCCGGATGCCGACCTCGCCGACCTCATCCACGCGGAATGCAGCGATGGAGAAGGGCGGTCTTGGGAAGGGATCATCCGTCGGCTGTGGCCCAACACTCGTTACTTGGAAGTGGTGGTGACTGGTGCCATGGCGCAGTACATTCCTGCTCTGGATTTCTTCAGTGGAGGCCTGCCCAAGGCCTGCGTCATGTACGCTTCCTCAGAGTGCTTCTTCGGCGTCAATTTGGCACCTCTGGCGGAGCCCCAAGACGTGTCATACACTCTTATTCCCACCATGGCCTTTTTTGAGTTCATCCCCGTTCGCCTCGGCAACAACAACAATGACTTTGATGACTCCAATGAAAATGAGAAGGAGAATGAGCAAGCAGAGGAAGCGGTGGACCTGGCAAATGTTCAGGTCGGACACGAATACGAGCTCTTGGTCACCACCTATGCCGGTGGGTTTCGCTTCCCTTATCTCCAGATTCAAGTATTTATAATTTATATAATCTTTTCAGGTTGCAGGAATTAAAATTTTGAAATATTCGGGAACAGTAACAATAAATAGCTGGTGGCTTGGCTTGGCTTGGCTTGGCTTGAGCAGGGCTGTACCGGTACAGGGTAGGGGACGTGTTGCGAGTAACGGGATTCCACAACGCAGCTCCTCAGTTCAAGTTCATACGCCGACGCAACGCAATACTGAGCATAGACGCGGACAAGACGGACGAAGCGGAGTTGCAGGATGCCGTGACAAAGGCAGCCAAGACACTGCTGAGCGACTACGGAACGGAGTTGGTGGAGTTCAGCAGCTACGCCGACACGGTGAGTACCATCCCGGGACACTACGTTCTGTTCTGGGAGGTTGCACCCATGCCGCTGCGCGTGCCCGCGGCCGTCATGGACGAGTGTTGCGTCGCAGTGGAAGAAGGTCTCAACTCTGTTTACAGGCAGTGCAGAGCTTCAGACAAGTCAATCGGTCCTCTGGAAATTAGAGTGGTGCAGCGTGGCACATTTGACAAAATGATGGACTCATGCATCGCCCGTGGTTCTTCCATAAATCAATACAAGACGCCTCGCTGCATCCGCTGTGATTATATTCTGCAGCTCCTCGGCAAGCGCACTGACGCGTCCTTTTCCAGCCACCGTCCTCCACGCTGGACTCCACGCAACCATTGGCACATCTGATCGAAAAACAACAACAATTCATCCTACATCTGAATCCCACTTGTCACATCTCACCACTCTTTTCTTTTCAGTTTTCACATAATCACATACCTATTCTACGTTCGCTACAGCAATAATTTGCACATGGTCGGTTCAACCTAAGTAACCTACCCAACCATCTATAAATATAATTGTATAAATGTTTGGTCTGGCCTGGTTATGATGTTTTGAATTGTAGTGTTGTGATTCCTATGCATTCTCACTGGTCAGCAGTTCAGCGTTTATATTGTGCTCAGGGAACTCAAATGTAGATTTGTCAATTAAGCTAAACAGACAGTCCAACTTAAATGGCATAAAGCAGATGCTGTTGCATCAGAGATGACAGTTGAGCACAGCCTGGAGTACTACACCACAAAAGACTTCCTCATCCATTTCTCTCTGTATCATTGCATGTTGGAGCTAAATGTGTTTTATTTTAAAAACTTGGAGTTTTAGAATTAAGAAGGAAACTTAGCATTCTGCAGTTAACTAAAAGATGTCGAACCAGAAATAATCAGCTAGCTAAAATGTAAATGAAATAGCCCTGCCTACCAATCTACTGCCCTCGATATCTAGCTCACGGCCCAAATTGCCATTCATGGATAAAACAAGACAAGTTGACACTTCAGTCGATAGAAGAAGTGATCGAATTATTCTTGTCTTCGGTAACATAAGGAATTTGATTGAGCCGGTAAGAAAGCATAATTTTCTCGACATATCTCTAATTATAAAATAAAAGGAAAAAAATTATTCAAATAATCGGAAAATTTATCGGTTCACAAAGAATCGTGTTTAAATGGTCAGGCAATTTACAGCGTGAAACCTTCAACCGATCGTAAAAATGTAACTGATTCGTGCGTCGATTCAGAAAAACATTGATTTTTTGTTAAAAGGAATTGTTAATATAAAGCATAGTTTCACATAACTATTCCGCAACTTTATCAATTTGTAATTCCAGAATGATTTAAAAAATTAATTCGTGTAATTTAAATTTCAATATCAAATTATAATATTATCGTCTATCTGTAGCATATGGCTTGGTAAGGTTAATAATGTTAATAACTTTGATTTCCATGTTTGAAACATCATACCATTCAAATGCTAAGAACTTCTTTGTAGTAAATATTAGTTGGTAAGGATAATGTTAAGAATTTGATTTTCATTACATGAATCAACATTCAGTTCAACAATAAAAACTATACAAAACTAAACTTCTTTACAACTATGCATCAAATGAATGGATTCTTGGAATAATGATTCCATTCAAAAAGCATTTAGGTGCATGTGTATATGCAAAAATTGGAGATGGGTTAGTAGGTGAGGGACTTGAATTAAATTTAATAAAATATTTAAATTATATTTTTTATATCTTTTCCATTTCAAATTTATTAAATATTTTTCAAACTTAATTTAAATTAAAAATATCCACCAAGAATCTCATGTGCTTTTGTTCGTGCTCCTAATACTTTAACTATCCTAGTGCATAGCTTTATAATTATACCTGAAAGCTTACTATATTTTTCCCAGTTGCACATAATTAATTTTTTAATACAAGAAAGAATATTGCAGAAATTAGAAAGATACAGAGTTTCTTGGGAAAACCTTCAAGGTAAAAAACCCTATCGAAAATTGATTCTTTGATCATTATCAGTAGCACAGATCTAAAAGATTGAACCTCAAGGAACATTATAAAATAAATAGAGAATTATTGCAACTCATGCATTAAATGCATTTGGACATTTATTTGGGTTCCTTTTATATTGTTTAAGGTTCTAAAAATAAACGCATAAACCAAGGGAAATAGATAGATATTTTTAGTATGGGAAAATAACAAAAGAAATATGAATTTTATGGATAATGAAAAAATAGAAAATGACAATGACAAGAAATAATATCGATAAGAAAATCAAGCAAATTTGCCTTTAACAATTTTTACAATTTTCCCTCTTGTAGGTAAAGCTACTTTGATGACCAATCTAAACTATTTTAAGAAATCAAGTTTGAAGAAGACAAATTGCTAATTAACACCGAAAAAAATTTTGAGCATTGTTTAGGTGTGAAAGTTAGATTCTTGGATATGCTTATGACACTTTAATTATCACAACCAATAGTGATAGGAGTTTAACTGATGCCAAATTCAACTTTAAGCTTTTGAAGCCATGTAGCCTCTCTACATGCTAAGTTAGCAACAACATATTCAAATTTAGTGGTAAATTATGCAACATGAGATTGTTTCTAACTTTTCCAAGAAATAATATTATCAAACCACTAGTAGATTCCTTACTATTAAGATCACCACCCCAATCTGCATCAACAAAGCTATAGAGTTCGATGGAATCATTCTTATAATAAATACTATAATTTACAATGCCATGAAAGTATTAAAAGACTTATTTTAGTATAATCCATTATTGTTTTCTTAGATTAGATATATACCTGGTAAGTTTTTTAATAATGTAAGCAATATCAGGTCTAGTAGAGATCATTGCATACATTAGACTATCGACACCATTAGGATATGAAATTTTAGTCATGAGCTCTTTACATTCTTTTGTTTTTGGGTATTATTCAAGTGAAAGTTTAATACCAGTTTAACAGGATGTAACCACAAGTTTGTAATATTACATATTAAACCTTTTAAAGATATTTTCAATATATACATAATATCCAAGCCAAAGCTTTTTATCAACCCTATCTCTTTTAATTTCCATGTTCAAAATCTTTTGTGGAGCACCAAGATCCTTCATGTTAAATTAAGAATATAGAGGAAGTTTCATCTCTTGAATATTATGTATATCATTTCCTAGTATTAACATGTCATCGATAGATATTTTTAACATACATACATGAGTCTTCTGCACTTCTAATAAAGCCAAGATTTATCATGTGGTCATTAAATTTTTTATTCCACGTACTTTGTACTTGTTTGTGCCTATATAATAATTTCAATAATTCACACATCATATGCTCTTTTCCTTTTATTTCATATCCTTTATGTGGAAGTACATATATCTTTCTTCTTCAAGATCACCATTCAAGAATGTTTTTCTCACATGAATTTGTTCAAGTTCAAGATCATAAATAGTTGTAATGGAGAACAATGATCTTAAGGATGTTAATTTAAATACTAGAGAAAAAATTTCATCATAATCAATTTCTTCTTCTTTTTTTCTTTTTTTTTTTTGAGATATCCTTTAGCTACAAGTCAAGTTTTGATTTTTATATCTTATTCTGTACACCCATTTATTTTCAATAGGTTTTCTATTTGGTGGAAGCTTAACTAATTCCCTGGTTTTATTCTTATTGTTGGCTTTTTAAAGTAAAAGAAAATAATTTTTTGTGTAGATTATACAATAGGAGTTTATTTTAATATAATATAGGAAATTTCTGGATTGATGGTTACTTGTAATATTATTTTAACTCTAATATATATATATATATATNTTGTTGATAAATTAATGAATTGATGATGAAATAGTCAAATTCTTGTTGAAATTATATTGATGATTCTATAATACAAATTTTCAAGAGATATCTTGGATATATATAAGTGACAAGTGGGACAAAGTTTACTAAAAATAATATAATAACCCCAATGATATTATATATATATATATATTAGAGTTAAAATAATATTACAAGTAACCATCAATCCAGAAATTTCCTATATTATATTAAAATAAACTCCTATTGTATAATCTACACAAAAAATTATTTTCTTTTACTTTAAAAAGCCAACAATAAGAATAAAACCAGGGAATTAGTTAAGCTTCCACCAAATAGAAAACCTATTGAAAATAAATGGGTGTACAAAANCTATTGTCATATTAGACTTATTTGAAAGATACTATCTATGGGAACGTGCACTTAAAATTTTAGCATTGGAAACTTATCAACTTTTGAGGTATCATCTCTTAAAATTGCACTACTAGAATCGCTACGATTTGTGATAGATTAGAAGAAACATAATATAAGTTGAGCTCATGGATATCTTTTGTAGTAATCCTTTTTCCAAATTGTAGAGAACTTTTTAAGCTTTCCAAAAATAGAAATTTTATTACTTGATTCTGTAACGACAGAAAATGTCGACAGCTGGAAAATGCCAAACAAAATTCCGTGTACACAGTTTTGACCACGGATCCGTGCGAGGGCTATGCTGGAAAAACGAATCCACGGCGCCCTGAACGGTCTTGTCGATCAGACAGGGACTTATGAAATCAGTAAACCGATGGAGATTGTGAATATTTCGTGGATCGATTTGATTTGACGAGTCCCAAAATGAGGGGAAAACAACGTAGACGAATTATAACGATGATAACGCTAACACGATAAGAGGAGGTAGACACGAGAGAAACGCGTGGTTTCAAGATCTACGCTTTGACTTGAAGAATAAATATTTTGTATACCACGTTACAGTGATGGAGACCCCGATTACTTGATGTGAAGCAAACACAAAATAACAAGAAAACTGTCCAAGCAAAAGTACAGAATGAAGTCCGATCTACCTCGTAGGCCAGAGATGGGATGTAAGGAAGGTCAAGTACTGACGTCTATCGATCAACTGCTTTTGATCAATAGAAACTCACAAACCACACTAGATGATCTCTTGATCTCTGATCTGCTCCTTTTGCCTTAGGTAGTCTTTGCTCGAAACTGCCGACGATCACCAATGGAGAAAGTTGTGTCTTCGCCAAAAGGGGTAATCGCTTCTGCTGCCAATGTTCGAGTGAAATGTCTCCTGTCTCTGTTGAAAGATAGTGCTGCCAAATGATTGCCAGAAAATGCTGCTCTCTCTCTCTCTGTCTGGGTGTTCTCCTCTGTTCTGTCTTGTTGCCTCTGTTTTTCTTCGCCAACTGGGACATTTATAGGCTTGACAATATGTGGAGAAGGGATGGTTGTGATGACACGTGTCTCAGACCTTTCGAAATGTCGTTGACCTAACCAGCTTTGTGTTGAACTTTATGATTACGCACAATACGCTCATTTGCGTACTGTGCGTGTGAATAACAGATGTGCGTCGGGCATGTCTCAGCTGACTTTAGGCTACATTACACTCATTCGCGTTGTGTCACGTGCAAGAGCATAACAAAGCATGAAAACAATGTATTCAAGCTATTTTACTCTCGTTTACGCCGCCGAGCGTAGTGAAGCGTAAACGATGATTAGCTTGGCAATGCATTACGCTGAGATACGCTGCGTTGCGTAACGAGCGTAAGGTGATCTATCCGCAAGAAAAGGAAAAAGAGTTGATCTGTTGTGCTTCTTTTGGACTTTCTTTGACTTTTTCGAAGCTCATTACACTGTCGTGCGTAACAGAGCGTAAACTCGGCCTTGGACAAAAGACTTAGCAAAATATACGAGAAGTCACATATTACGCTGCTTAAGCCTCTCTAGATGCTGAAGTAAGTTGCCTTCTGATACTAGACTATGTTGAACAGAATCACGCTATGCGTCATTACGCTACGTCGCGTGATATAGCGTGCAAAGATAAAACATAGTGATGTTGGAAATCTGCAAAGGAAATTAAAGACTTGATGCTATGCGTCTCTTTGCCTTACTCTGCCTTGTTCTCCCTTCTGGAATTCGGTCATGTATTCTTGCCTGATCGCGAATCTTTGCCTGAGGCCGAGTCACAATTTTCACGGTGTTTCAATGGCCCCTCTTTGTTGATGGTTAGAGGGCTTGCTCGAAAGATGTCGACAAAGAATACGAAACACCGGATTGGTAAAAGTACCAACAGTGTCCATCAATGGCCACTCAAGTTTTGACCTGTCAACATAGAAGAGCAAGGATGGAGGGTATGGGAGATAAGATGATTTGGCAGGAAACAGGTTCGGCGAAGACTCAAATGAGTTAGGATGATGGAAGTATGGAATACGCTCATTGAACACACAGAAACGTATGCATACTTATATTAACAGGAATTCTTTCAGACGAGCATAGCGCATCAGTCTGAGATTTCTCTGTTACAGACTATAGCAAAAATGCTTGCAAAAGGAGCACAACGCGTCGCTTCTGCGATATCTCTGCTATGACATTTAATTGCGTTACGCCAGTTTGTAAACTTGATGGCAATGCGAGTGCTGAAAACGGGTGCTTGCATATGTAGCTTTTGCATACAGGAAGCATATGGTAGGGATGAAGCGGATTAAGAGCCAAGGGTAGGGTCACAAGGTGAAGAGGGATGCACTTCTAAGTGGACAGGCTAACCTGAGCAGCAATTTCAAAACGTTGTTTGTACTTTACCGCTCAGATGGACGCACCTTTGAACGACGTCCTCGGAGCAAGTAACCTGCAACCATAGAAGAAAATAGAGGATGCCATTGTCTATGCAAACTGGAGGCGAGGTTGTTGAAACAAGTGCTATTGGAGGTAAGATGAAGTGATCGGGCCATGAAGGAGGAAATGTAGCACGAGGCCCAAGTTTTCACCCTTAACGCTCGGCCCAGCATATCGCCGCCAAAGAACATCAGACTCAGCGCATTTGACTGGTTATGCAAAAAACCGGCCAGATGAATCTATGAAGCCAGGGCTTGATAGCGATGATGAGCGGAGATCTCCAAACCCGTAGTTGATATGCACACCTGGGGCTCCGGACGGCGAAACTAACCTCTCAAAGGTACCACCGCTGGAATAAACGCGGCAACGACATCTCCGAGGGGTCAGTAGTATGCCCTTCGGCACATCCGAGGAATCAGTAGGATGCCGGTGAGGTAGTGACGCTAGGACTGTCCCAGCGTCCCATCCCATGTATGTTGCAGCTGCACAGAGATAATCACGCTCGCTTGAGTTGCATGAGAGCAGTTTTTACACCCCAGTTTTAAGTCTTGGGAGACTGTCATTGTTGGTTTTAAGTCTCAGCAGACCATGGTCCCAATTTAAAGTCTGGGTGGACCGAAAAACGCTAGTTTTACGTCGTAGCGGACGGTGGCGGGGCTGATTTATGGTCTCAGCAGACCGTGCTGTGGATGTCAGTTTTATGTCATGACCCAAGGACAAGTCTATGCTGGTTTTACATCTCAGCAGATAGTTACTTACCTTTGTCAATTTTATGTCATGACGGACAGCCGGTGCCAGTTTAGTGTCGTGGCGGACGCGTACAAAAGATGCCAGTTCTTCGTCTTGGCGGACCGGTACAACATTGCCAGTTTTACGTCGTAGCGGACGATCACAACTTACCAGTTTTGTGTCATGGCGGACGGTCAGTACTAGTTTAGCGTCGTGGTGGATGCATAAGGGGAGTGCCAGTTTAGCATCATGGCGGACGCTTGTTGCCAGTTTAGCATCGTAGCGGACGATTGTTGTCATACCTGATATTCACACTGGAGATGCTGCTAAATGTAGTACCGCTTCAGATATATGTGATTTACAGGATTCGGTAACTCACTACCGTCTGCATCCGCCAACTTGAATGCCCCGTTGCTATATGCATCAGTCACCAAGAAAGGGCCTTCCCAGTTTGCAGAGAATTTGCCTACTGGTTCGCGAACGGCCTTGAGAACTAAATCTCCCTTCTTGATCGGATGCTGCTGAAGATTGTGACGATGTTTTTGCCCCTGCTTGTTTTGATACTTTTCAATTGTATCAAGCGTCTGTATTTGCTTCTTTTCCACTGAATCCAAATCTGTGATCCGAGACTCGGTGTGTTGAGCCTCATTTATAATCGTGGAGAGGACCATACTCAGAGAAGGAATTTGCAACTCGAGGGGCAGCACTGCTTTAGATCCGTAGACTAGGCTATAGGGCGTATTGTCTGTAGCCGTCCTACATGTAGTACGATACGCCCATAGCACATAGAGGATTTTCTTGTGCCACCGTCTCTTGTTGTTGTTGAGCATTTTCTTGAGCAAATTGATGATGACTTTGTTTATTGCTTCAGCTTGACCATTCGCTTACGGGTAGTAGGGCAAGGAAAAAGATTGTTTAATGCCAAGGCTATCACAGAAGGATTTGGTTTCCGTACTACTAAACTGTGGTCCATTGTCGGTCACGATAGTCATCGGGAGACCAAATCTGGTTACAATATTGTCTAAGATGAAATGGCAAATCTGTTAGGATGTGATCTTCCTTAAAGGAATAGCTTCTACCCACTTTGTAAAGTACTCAGTTGCGGTAATTATGAAACTATGACCTGCGGAAGATTTCAGCGTGATGGGACCTATAATGTCTAGTCCCCATCGTTGAAAGGGCCATGTTATCTGAGTTGTATGTAACTCTGTAGGTGACACGTGTATAAGATTTGCATGACGCTGACACGTGTCACAAGTTTTAACCTTTGTCAGGCAATCCTTTTCCATGCGTGGCTAGTAGTATCCTAAGCGATGGATTTTTAGAGCCATAGCCCGTGGTTCTATGTGTCCTCCGCATAGTCCCTCGTGAACTTTGCCAACTATATGTTGCGCTTGGTTTTTGTTGACGCAAGTAAGCAGCACGCCATCAAAAGAGCGTCTACAAAGAGTACTGTCTCCTATGATGACGTATTGCCTAGCCCGCTTGTGAATCGCATCTTTCTGCGTGCGTGTCAATTCAGGCAGTAGCTCGGCCTGCAGGAGGTAAGTTTTAATGTTGTCATACCATTCTGGCGTGCTTTCCTCGAGAAGAGAAGATATTTGCGCCGCCTGAATGATAGGATCTGTGCAGTCTGTTATTAATGTAGGACAGGTGTCGAACAAGTGTGAGGGCACGTTTAAGGCCAGAGTAGCCAGTGCATCGGCCAGTGTGTTATCAACGCGTGGCACGTGTTGGGCATCGATGGTCATGAACTGCTTCAGAAGATCTGCCACCCGATTACGAGGCGAGAAGATGTGGTAGTTTAACGTCATTTCGGACAGTGGCGCATGTGATATCTGCCACATTAATACCTTGATTTTCGGGCTCCGTTTTAGGAAAGTCCTGCTAAAATTGGATATCAAATCGGTGATTCTCGCATATAAGTAAGTAGTTTTCGGTGAAAACGGGCTGCTGGCTGTCGCGAATTCAAATTCCTAACTGTTACGAAGCGAGAGAAAGAGGAGCAGAAGGTTGGAACATGTAATTTGCAAAGGCGTGAACGTGTGAAGCTATGAAGGTTTTGAAATTGTGACAATGGTGCCTAAAGCGAAAAGGAAGAACACGAAATTGGCTAAGATCGATGAGGTGTAAGAGAATTTGGAGCACGCTTCGCAGGCAGTGGTCGAAGTGAGGGACCCTATACCCTTGAACCGCTAGGCCATCTCTTGCGTATTTGTGTGTTTCAGCAATGTTTATTGTTGTAACGTCACTTGAGGAAACGAGGGTTTTAGGCTAGGGACCTCGCGCTAAGACGAGGGTTTAAAGAGGTTGCGTCTATCACCGTTGTCAGGACAAACCTTGCGCAGTTGCAAGGGTTTTGGCGATTTCGGCATGGATAACTAAGCGTAATTTGTAGGTTTTCTGTATTTAATCATGCAAATGTGAATCTAGATGTTGATCTATGTATTACATTTTCTGTACAGTATTATGCTAAAGCCTGTCTTGATCGTGTTAGACATCGTTGGGGTTTTGTGCTGCATAAACCCGATC
>MNCI01014464.1:124232-167553 GCA_015680685.1 Gnetum montanum
AAGTCGCATATTACACTGCTTAAGCCTCTCTAGATGCCGAAGTAAGTCGCCTTCTGATACTAGACTATGTTGAACAAAATCACGCTAAGCATCATTACGCTACGTCGCGTGATATAGCGTGCAAAGATAAAACATAGTGATGTTGGAAATCTGCAAAGGAAATCGAAGACTTGATGCTACGCGTCTCTTTGCCTTACTCTGCCTTGTTCTCCCTTCTGGAATTCGGTCATGTATTCTTGCCTAATCACAAATCTTTGCCTCAGGCCGACTCACAATTTTCACGGTGTTTCAAATTCTTTGTGAAGTTAAGAGAACTAAGAAATTCTTTTGTTACCTTAAATTCCTTCACTTATGAATTGATGATATTTCAGCATCCATTCATTATTTTCATTTTGTATTTTGCATAGATGAACATGCTTCATCATATGTTGATGTCTCATCTTTTTTAGTAAATAATACATATTCCTCTAGATGTAATGATAATCTTCTTATATGTATTGAATGCCTTAATAACTCATCTTTACTCTATTATTCACTTAAATTATTTTGTCCCTTTTCATATGGTTCTTCCTCATCTACTATATTGTCACCATTCTATTTACTAGGGGCAATATCTCTAGTCAAAAGAGGATGACCCTTAGAAATTTTATTATGAATTTCAATAGGTACATACTTAGGAGTTACATCATTTGAAGATTCCTCCTTCATACATCCATATTTTTGTCTAAAACTAATGTCTTGACTATAAATAACCCTTTTCATTTCTGGGTTATATAACTTGTAAGCTGTGACACCATGTCCATAGCCAAGAAAAATACATTTGACAAACTTAGAGTATAATTTGAGCCTTTAAGATTTTGGAACATGTACATAGGCTTTATAACCAAAAATTTTCAAATAATTTAAATTAATTGATATACCACTCTAGAATTTTTTTGTCAAGCATTGATGAAGGAGATCTATTAATATGATAAAAAGCAATCATTATTGCTTCACCCTAGAAATACTTTTCAAAACCATATTCATTGAGCATACATTTGGCATGTTCTATCAATATGCGATCAAAGTGCTTTACCATGTCATTTTATTCAAGAGTTCCTAGGGTAGCCTTTTATCTTTGAATACCTTATTTTTTACAAAAAAAGAAAAGAAAAGAAAAAAACACACAAAAACACACACACACACACACAGAGTAAATTTATTGGAGAAAAACTTATCACCTTGGTTAGTTTTGAGAATTTTAATTTTCTTCTTAGAATAATTTTCAACAAGAACTTTGAATTCTTTAAATTTTCCAACAACCTTAAATTTGTTTTAATAAATAAATCTAGCTCTTTTTAGAATAATCATTGATAAAAGAAACATAATATATAGCACCTCCAAGAGAACTTGTTTTAGTATATTTAGCTAGTTTACATACATTGTTATGTATTAGTTCTAATATTTGAAGAGATTTAGCATTACTTTTTAAAAGACTACGATGCCTCTATTTACCATGCAAACAATGATAACAAAAGTCTAAGGGATCTTTTGCAAGCCTAATTCTACCTTGCTTATAAGGTTCCTTGAGCCCCTTTTGTTCAGATGTTCCATTCTTTTATGTGACAAATCAATACTTAAACTTAGATCAATCATGGCAAATGCACTCAGATTTTGTTTTCATGTCTTAGTTTCTAATTTATATAACTTGTCTATTTTTATTTCAAAAGCCAAAGGAGATGCACCATGCAATATTTGACATTTTCCACTTCCAAAAATAATAGGTAATCCTATACCATCCAACTCACTTACAAATAAAAGATTTTTAATGTGTTGGAACAAGATGTACATTGGAAATGAATTTAATTATTTCATCATTAAACTAAATCTTAACTTTTTCATAACTTGAAGCCTTGCATAAACCATCATTTCCAAATCTTACCATAGTGAGATCAGAAGATGTATACCCATTAAATCAATTAACATGTAGAGTATAATGATTTAATGCACCCAAGTCGATGTACCGTGAATACATATAAACATTATTAGAAGAAGATACAAGATATAAATCTCCCTCTCAAGCAAGAGGGCCTTTATCATTTTTTGATATACTATCCTCTATGATGAACCATGATATCGCGTACGCGATATTGTGCACGCGATATCACATCCACCACGCGATCTCGCATACGCGATATCGTGTCCTACCTCATCTTCTATAAATAAGAGGCGACACCCTTGGTTCCAAGACATTAGATTTAGACCCTTAGCTAGACTCTTGCAGTTTTGTCATTCCAGAGTTAGAATTATTTCTATGTGCTCACAGTAGGAGTCATAGAGTGAATGGATCTTTATTCAAGCAATTTGTACCTAAGCACAATTTTGTGTACAGCAATAAAGATGAACTTTATGATAAACCTTGCAACATACAGATTAAGCTAATTAGTAATTAATTATTATTTAATGCTTTCCTAGTTAATTAATATCTCTCTCAACCTTCAACACCCTTAGTTAAATACACTTAGTACGACCACTTCAAGCATGCATGTAGCGCTTGGTAACCCAATAACGATTAACGTTTGGTAATCCCAGCAGTGTTGCACTAGTTCAGGATGTGTACGGCAAGTGGGAACGGATATTGGTGTTAGGAACATTTAGAAACTAGTTAATGTAACTTAGCCACTTAGTTTTCTCTCCCTCTCCTTTATTAGCAGAAGACATAGAAAATACAAAAGCTATAAAAATCATATACCTCAAGCTTACTTAATCATACAACTGTGAAAATACAAGTAAGTTTGTGAAGACAACGATTGATTAACCCTGAGTGTTCCATTAAGGCGCATAGCACTTGGTCCTTGGAGTTCAACCAGATCATGTGTGAAACGCTCGTATTCGTATGGTTGAGTGTAGGGGTACCTCGCCACTCATCATTGATGTCGTTGTCGAGGACTTAGTTGTTTGTGCACTGTGTAGGACATATGAAATCATTCATATCGTTGGAACATTAAAAAAAACCCTTAGGATTAATCAAAGAAAGACGAGACAACAGTACATTGCACACCGAATGAAACAAGATGTCTTCTTCTTCACATAAGAGCACTTCACTGCCTAGGACTAATGCAAGAGGCAGTTGGCGACATAATACACATAACCAGGATCCACTAGTTCCTCAATAGTTTCGTGTGGTATATACTCATCCTGATGAGTATGTACCTGATTTCAACTTTATTCTTCACCAAGACGAACAACTATGTTGGAGAGACTTGGAGGGTAACATGGTGTTTCCTCCAGACTGATTAGTTCCCAACATGCTCCTTTGTGCTCTCACACGAATAGGCATGTCGCTTTTATACACAGAATAGGTTGCACGCGATCATGACTCAAGAGACTATCATCCCACAAAAGTGCAATGTCAAAGGGACTTGCAATAGGAGAGATACCATACATCTTTGAAGGGTAAATGACCCCATAACACTTTGCACGTTTTGAGCGAAATTGAGGATGGTGAACCTGCCTCAACAGGTTCTCCACAAAACGATGTTTTTCCTCCTAACATTGATCAGGGGATGGTGTATCAAAACCTCCACTCCACTATCACAACCTTGGTTCTGATACCCATGAACACGAAGTGTTCAACGAAGGAACATGAACACACAATAAGGGTAGACATTCTAATCGTGATCACGATCAAGGCTAAGACCACCAAGGAGAAGGTAGAAAACACTGTCATGGCGATGGTTCTCCTTCTTCACCTTCATCATTATCTTCACCCTCTCCTTCAGTGTTCAAACATAGTCATAGGGAAACCAATCGTGAGGATAAGGGAAAATGAAGTGAAAGTCATCGACGAGACAATCGAGAACGAGGATGAGGGCACTCTAAAGAATCAAGGCATAGAAGAAGGGAGAGTAGGGAACCGCATAGACACCATAGACGCTATGAACGAGATGATCATGAAGAACCCCTACTCACAACTAGAAGCATGCTAGATATAACGGAGGCCGTAAGAGTTCCAAAAATGCACCAAAAGGATAGTAGGACTAAGAGGTTAGACATGAACAACATCCCACAATTTGAAGGGGGATACAACACTGATCCTCAAAATCATTTACAAGAATTCCACGATGCAAGTGCCTAGCAAAACATAGAAAATGAATGGCAAAAACTGAAGTTGTTCCCAAGGACACTAGTGAAAGAAGCTAAAAGTTGGTACCAGTCCTTAGAATTGGAATCCATTCGGAGGTGGAGTACAATGTTAGAACTCTTCAATGATAAGTACCAAATGTACTCCTGAGTGTTTAACCTGCGAAAGCAAATCCAAGGATGGAAGCAAGGAAATCATGAACCCTTGGATGCTGCCATGGGCCGTTATTACGCACTATTACATCGTTGCCTTGGCATGGTTATTTGCAGCAGGATCAACTATGCCATCTCGTGGATGGACTTAGGCATGGAACAAGAACCCTGGGGACATATGCCCAAGGTTATCAGAGCTTAGGTCTCATAAAATTCATAAACTGCTAGAGCAAGTTACCAAAGAAGAAGGTGAGCTACGAAAGAGAGAAAGTGTGGAAGAATACAACTGAGATCCTTTCGTCCGAAAAAGGGAAGTGAGATTTTGTGAGGAGGAAGAAGAGTTGCCACTCGAAGAGATGTTGAATAGGAAAACTTTGCCTCTCCAAAAGTTAACATCAAAAGTATCAACAAAGGTAGACCAAATATGAGACTCTAGATAGTAGGTTTGAAAATATTCTTAAAATTGTAGAGGAGTCTAGGGAGTAAGGTAGTGACCGCGACAAAAAGAAAAAGAGAGAAGTGGAAAATGCACGTAACAAGGGTAAGGGCAAAATGGCCATCATAGAAGAGGTTATGGATTCAGACACAGACAATGATAGTGGATGCGAGATATGCTAATATGACCATCCTAAGGGATGTTGCCCAATGATCTCACATCTATAAGAGTCTAGGGTGTATGCACTCAACTCATGACTAAATAAACAGGAAACACCTCGATAGTTACCTAATCCTGAAGGTAACCCAAGGTAGTTCCACCAACCTTCAACATATTATCCAAGTGGAACTCTGCCACAACCTGTTGAGTAACATCAATAGTGGCAATACCCACAGTCGTGGGGGATGCCACCACCAAGGCAACAATACCCATACCAACAACCTGATCCATATGGCTACTATGTGTAGCTTCCAATCTCTCCACATGACTCTGTTAGTCACATTACACCACAACATCACTACCAAGCCCATGAGTATTATAGAACTCCTTCTCCTAGGGAAGATAACCCACAAATATACCATCCTTCAAATCCATCCGCAGATCTCACACCAATAGCTCCATTACCATTGACTCTAGCAATGCAAGGGAAAGTCCCTACTCAACCGTAGCAACGCAATGCCTCAAGGGCTGTAAATCCTCAACCCACTGTTGGTTCTAACAACCATATGAAGAAAAGACCTTTCTTCAGAACCAATATTCCAACCAAGCCCTTACAACCACAAGTGATTAAACCTCTGAACACCTCCCCATCAAATAAAGCTTCAGAGCTCCCTTCGAACCAAACACCGAGCTCACCACATATGGTTATGTTAACACATGCCGTTATTGATTGGATCAAAGTTGGCCACCTTCTCAGAAAATTCTCTGATCCTAGAAGCCCTCTAATCTATCTCCAAATCACTAAGAATGAGCCATGCAAAGCTCTTCTGAATTCAGGTTCTGGAGTCAACTTAACATCGCAAGAAATGTACAAAGCCTGGAACCTGCCTCCATTGAAGAAGAGCAATATTCACCTAGAGATGGCAAACCAGTCCATCACTGTTCCCTTGGGACTGGTAGAGAACATCATCACCACTGTGTATGGGTGGTCGTAGCTAGCTAATTTCCTAGTGATACAAGTGAATAACAGTAAAGGGGACTTCCCAATCATAATGGGAAGGGCATGGCTAAATACTATAGATGCACCCCTACGAATCCGCGATCTTTCCCTAGAAATATCTAAGGAGAACACGTTTGAAAAGATTGAGAAGAAGAAGGTTTCATGCATCACATACAGTGATATAGGGTGCAATTGCATGCAGAGATCATGGGTTGTGCAAAGTTTAGCATTGCCTACATGCAACCGGTGTGCATAAGACATTAACATACAAAAGTGCCTGTATGTAGCAGCCACATGGCAAGAAGACACCTAGTGGCTGATAGCTGATCAAGAGAGCAAATCACTCATGTTCATGGAACTAACTGAGGAAATAACTTGCGCTTACATCGAAAGCATAGATGCACTAGAGCAAGTCCGCTGCCAACTTCCAAGCCTTAACCTTGAAAACATCAACTGGGGGAAGTTGGAAATTATTGAAAAATTCAAATAAGAGCCCCTAGAATTAAAGCCATTGTCCACCAGTCTGGAATATATGATTGTTGAAAATAGAAAATTGATAATCATCAACGAAAGACTTGCTTTCAAACAAAAAGGAAGACTGTTGAAAGTAATAAACAACTGGTCAAAAGCCTTTGCTTAGTCATATCCTGAATTAATTGGAATAGATCCTAGGATATTCCAGCATAGGATTTACACTGACCCCTCCATGAAACATTGAAAACAACAGCAGAGGCAATTGAACCCAAAATTGAAGCAAGTAGTAAAAGAAGAAATAGAATAGCTTCTTAAGGCTGGGTTCATATATCCCATTGCTGATAGAGAATGGGTTAGCCTCATGTTTCAAGCCTCTAAAGCCTAAGATAATTCATCATCTCAACTCACTCTCAAAGAACCGATATGTCTTCATAAGCTTATGAACCCTTTTCTTGGTTCTAATTCAAACCAACAATTCCTCCAAATTGCACCAATTTTTAAACAAAATTGTTTACTTCGATAGCATTGATGTATTGCCCTTTGTCAATGCAACCCTATTGATGCAATACAAAAATACTAGATATACACATGATCATTCATTAAATTTTTATCATTTTTACTTTGCATGAGAGGAGTTTGATTATTTCTAATAGCTAGAGCCTTCTACCACCAATATATTGTGAACCAAACCTTTGATTTCCATGTTTTTAAAACTTGTGAACTTTTGAAGTTGAGCTCTATGTTTTGGGGGCACATATCTTGTAATAAAGAAACTTTGGAAATTCAAAGTTTTAAAAATCTAATATAGTTAACATTAAAAAATAAAAATAACTTAAATATTAGATAATCTAGCTATCGTACAACTTCTAAAACATCCTAATATAGTCACATAAGGTTATGAACATTAGAATTCTCTAAATTTAGACCAATTTTAGGATAATAAAGGGTTAAATGTTATAAACAACATATGGAAATTAAAAACTAATCCTTAATGTGAATAGAGAAAATAGGTCTATTACTACATATAGAAAATAGAGTTTTGGATGTAAGATGTTTGTCATTGCATAGAGAACATAGGTCACATGAATGACAAGGATGTGGAATAGAATAAGCACAAGAGCCCAAAGTTACATGTACAATAGGATCCATCAAAGAGGAACTTGAGATGGAATTTGTTAGACATATTTTCATAGCAAAAATAGGAAACTCAAGGTATGAATCGACATAAAGATAGAGGCCCACTCTTAAAGTGATTCTTATTAAAGCTTGCCTGGAGAAAATTAGAATAAAGGAGATTTAAAGTTTGATGCTTTAAGAGCTAAGATTTAGATACTTCTTGGAGTTTTCATCTCAAGAGGCTTGAGAGTAGTTGCAAGCATATTTCTTATGGTTCAAAATTTCAACTAATGTAAAATGGTACTTAGGGGAGATGTATCCTCTTCTAGAACAACCAATAAGAGGATGCAATAGTTAAAATTAAAGATATCATCATCTTCTATTTGATGGAAGCCATTGCAAATGCTCTGGGACTTCCAAAGCTGGAAACAAAGATTACATAAGTATTTATCCATTTTGATCAAAAAAGGAAGAGGAAGTGAATATAATGATTAAGATAAAAAGAAATATGATGAGATCAACCAAGCTTAATGAATTTATTTCAAAATCATCTCATATCATCTCATCAGAAAGTATCACTAAGTAACATAACTTCCTTTTTGGTAAGAGTTTATGTAACGCTTAGTGGCTAACTCCCCATCAACCTTCATAGCTAATCTTTTTGGAGATAGAGAAGTGATTTAAAGGAAGTAAAAAAGACTAGAAGATACTACCCTTTTTGTTCATAGTCTAAGAACACTCAAAAAGATAGGACATTGCATGCCACATGAATTATATTCTCCAAAATGCCATGAGAACATTGTGGTAGGAGATAATGAAGGACAAGTCACTATTAATGCTTTAAGAGAATGTGCATCTTCAGTAGTCAAGGAAACACTAGGAGTTGGAGCAAGAACTAAGGACTCAAAAGCATCTCATGAAGTATCTACTAGAGTTTTGGAAGATTACTATTTTGTAATGAGCCATCTTAATAAAGTTGCACAAATAATTAGTTGGCATCAGGACAATCTATGGAATCACATCTTTGTAAGAAGAAGTTAAGCCATCATCTAAGTGAACCCTATAATGGGAGAAGTTGTAATAATACTTTGAAAAATGCTAGAAAACTTGAACAATGCTGTAGTATTTTCTATGATGTTGAAAGAGGGGGGGAAGCCACCAGAATGATCATGCCACAAAAAGAACAAGAAATGACTACAAATGTGGTGAATAGTAGAAGCAATGAAGCTTTAAAGGTCACTACAATATCAGTTCTAGACTTTGGTACTATGTTAAAAATTTAAATATATGTTGGGACTAGTTTAAGGCATTTAAGTGCAACCAAACATAAGGAAGTTATGGAAAGATTAATGGACACTAGGCAATCAATTTCTTATTTTTTCAACATTTTAGAGGATATCAGCTCAACCTAGTTAGTATTCATCAGGATAAGAGACAAGCTCATCATCACTGAGACATAACTTTAAGAAGTTATTTCACTTAATTAATAATCAATAGTTGAATTTATGTAACTTAGAGCCCACCTGTTAGATCTGACTCCTCACCAATTGAGCTGTATTAGAGATCAAGCCTTTGACCAAATAAAGGATAAATCATACCAAGTAGATATGCATAAGGAGAAAGTCACTTGGGATACATCCTTGAGAAAAGAAATGCTAAACAAATCAAATATGGATCTTGGCATGCAACACAAAGAAAATTATGAGTTAGCTATGAAGAACATGAGGTTGTTCAAGATAGAGAAACAAAACGAACAAATGGAGGAATACCTCAAGCATCTCTAAAAGTAGCTAGCAAAAATGAACATGAGCATACATAAGTTACAAAAAAAATAGGAATCTTTCCATTAAGATGGTTAGAATTATTAGACAAAAATTAGCCACCAAGATCATCACCTAGAAAAATAAANATACTTATTAATGCATTCAAACTTAAAGTAGTAGCATTAGAAAAACCATAGCAACAACCCAAGCATGAAGAGCAGCTATAAGAATCACTACCACTAAGCATCACATGAAGCATATGCCTTGGAGATTCTTGTAAATATTTGCATAATTTTTGTAAGGATAGTATATTCAAATGTTATCATTTGTTAAAGTTGTACATCACTTGAATAAATTTTGTAATACAATATCCTACTTAGTTAAGTCAGTTAAGTTACTTAGGTTACTTCCATATTTTGTAAACAAGCTCTATCTTTCATTTTTTTTCCTTGAGAATGAGCTTTTAGTGAATCATGGGGGTATGATGAGTCATGTTTTAGTTGATTACATTAACAC
This sequence comes from Gnetum montanum, assembly GCA_015680685.1. Taxonomy (NCBI): domain Eukaryota; kingdom Viridiplantae; phylum Streptophyta; class Gnetopsida; order Gnetales; family Gnetaceae; genus Gnetum; species Gnetum montanum. The sequence continues at coordinate 133,972 of MNCI01014464.1, forward strand.
AGTAGCAACAACTAATCATAGTTGATGTAGGATCCATTATGTTGTAGTATCAATATTGACATAGAAGTAGTGAATACCTATATAGATGCATAGACCAATTGCATTTATGGAATCATTTTGGCCATAATGTAGTGAAGCTCTTGAAGTCTATATCTATGCAAAGTTTTCATCGAGTGTCCTTAGCATAAACTTAAGTTGATTATCTGAAATATTATTGAAGTGATTATGTATCTTGATACATTTTCATGAATGACAATAAGATCAAGATCAATTTCACTTCATTGCAACACTTGGCTTAATTTAAAGCCTTCTTTAATTTTAGTTTACTTTCCTTCTTTTCCTTCACATGCACTTAGTTAAATATTTTTGTTTTATCATACAATAATTATCACATCATATGTATAATTGGTTTTAAGCATAAAATATAATACTAGGTAATCCTAGTAGTGGGTTTACTTATTTTTTTTCTAATTGTAATCACTTGGTAATCCATCAGTGATTATAGATACTTATTGTCTAGGGTAGAATAGATCTAATTTTCTACACTTAGGTTAGTTTACATTAAATTTGAATATTTTAATAATATTTTAATTATGCCATGACAACTTCAATATTATATACTTCAGTTACACTTAACCATACATACTAGGTCATACAAGTATGATTGGGAAGATAATAATCAACAACCTAGCTATCTAGATAGCGACGTTAGTTTAGTTTGTAGAATTTAACCAAGTTACACATGAACACTTGTGATTTGTATGGTTGGATGTAATGTTTATTCTACTACTCATTGTCATTGATCAAATAGCCAGTTTCTCTAATTGCATAAATCTTAATACCTAGATATTAAGGATAGATAGAGCCTCTTTGAAAAGAAATATGGAGCAAGAATTATGCTAACACCTCTTGGCAAAGCTTATATCCTTAAAGTTATTAACTTTGTACAATCAATGAATAACAATATTATTGAGTATGAAATGCTTATCCATGGGATTAAACTAGATTAATATTATGATTTAACAAAACTTAAAATTTATAAGGACTCTCAACTTATTGTAAATTAGAAAAATGAAATTTTTAAAGCTAAAGATTCAATCATGAAAGCATATAAAGCTTATGTCCTTGAAATTTTCAAGAAATTTGATTAAATATTGATTGAATATGTTTTTAAAGAGAAAAATTATACTCTCAATATGTTAGCTCAAGCAATATTCACTCTAGATATTTTGTTTTGATATAATGGTTGAGATTTTAAAAATATTATTAAAAAGGTTAATTCTTCTTTTATTCTAGATAATATTATGAAGATTGTGAACTTAGAAGAGGATGAATAAGTTCATGCCCAAAAATTAATAATAATCACAACATAAAAATTACATGGTTCTCCAACTTGGGTGCCTCCACACTTGAAGGGTAGAATCCTTGCATACCTCTAGAATGTGTTGCTAAAAAAGTAATTTTAAGGACACCAAAACTTAAACAATGTATGAATTACAATAGACCCTTAGGTCTCAAAAGCCCTAAGAAAACCTATGGATGATCTCTCTCAAGACACTCATCCAACCCCTTAGGGTTTGACTTTTAGATTTAAAAAAAGTATGTTTGAACTATACACATATCCTCTTAAGGTATTAGAGGAAATGGAATAATGATTAAGGAAAGAATGAAACTTACATTTTAGATTCCTTACCCAAAGTACAAAGTATAAAGTAGAATACAAAAATGATAATCAATGATTGCTTTGCTAATGATTAACAATTATAGTTACTTAAATAAACATTTGGGGAAGGAAGTGACATCCATTTTTAATAGATTTTCCTTACTTTTGAATGTTGAAATACTAGCAATGACTAGTTAACAATTAACTAAGATGTATCCTTTGATGGTAGGAACATCTTTCTGGATTTTACACAAGGTTCAAAAGACATCTTCTTATTAATGTAGACATCTAGTTGAGGGAGAAGGCATCTTGTTTGGCATGAAGAAGTCTATTGAAAAATTTCTTGTAAGTAGGCAAGATGTCTTGTTAAAGATTTAGATGTCTCCCTTGGATGAATAGGCATCTCCTTTACAATATAAATGTCACTTAAACTTTATGTCTCATCTTAGTGTGAACATCTTTCTTGAATCTATAGATGTCAACTATAAGTTGTGAGTAGGTAGAAAAGACATCTCTTTTAGAGATAATATGTCTTTCTTAAGGAAAAGACATCTCCTATTTTTAGATATAATCCTTAAGCCTACCGAACTTGACTACTTACTTTATCTTTATCAACATTGGTAAGCTCATACATAAATCTCTTGTAATAAAGATTGAATGTTCCTCATAGTTCTAAAAACGATAAGGGTTAAGCAAACATGTTTTTCATTTTACATTATTTTTTTATACCAAAAATGTCAACAATCTTCCCCTTTTTGGTGATGTCCAAAACTTAAAAAATGAGTTAGGATAAATAGTGCACTAATAGGGATTAAGCTATATAACAAAAATATTAGATGAAAAATATGTATAGTAATAGAGAAATAATAATAATAAGTATAGACTATGTATGACTGAGTTAAATTAATGTATACAACATAAAAAAAAGGAAAGATAAGACAAGAAATAGCAACCAAAACTCATTTACATAGATCCCCATAACTACCAAGGTCTAAACATGTCTGTCATTGTCTACATAATTGTTCAAAACTATCATTGATCTATAAAGTTGTTTCTAATACAAAACATGTGGTGATACATTGTACGAACAAAAATGACAACTACGCATACGTAAAATTATCCAAATCCTCATAAGTCAAAAATGTAATACCAACCCTATTACAAATTCCTCTTTTTGGACATCATCCAAAAGAGGTGATCAATCACTAAACTTAATATCATCCTCTAAATATGAAGAAGAATCAATAATTTTATAGGTTCTTCATTACTACTAGTGTTGAACCTAGAAATTTGCTACACATCATCATCATCATCTAATGGGATTGCAACTAGAAAACATCTAGGATAGAGCTTCACCATAAAAATGTGTGGTAGTAGAAATGATATCATGGGAGGGAGTTGTTCTAGATGATGATGGAGTGTCTCGGTGCTAATAAGACATGGAAATATCTTACTCCCACTGAGATACAACATCAAAAAATGCTATCCATGGAAGTTTCTCAAAATATTGTGGAGCCTTATCAAGATGAAAGCATTTGAAGAGTCTAATAATGACTCCGCCTACACAAGTGGCTCCTAAAATATCTATTGTATCTCATGAGTGGGATTCTCTTCATGCTCCCTATGAGCAGGTGGTGAACCACATGCAAGCTCCTTTGGTTTTGAAGGATTTTGAGAGTCATAAGCTCTAGATTGTCTTACTATTGCTGCATGTTGAATGGGCTCAGCATCATCATCTCTCTCTATCCAATGGGGAGTTTTAACCTCCTCAAACTTTAGTGCATCTAATGGGAGAGGAGGAATACTTTTTGAATCAAGGCATTTGGAGATGTTTGAGAGGTTACTGCCAAGCTTCCCAATAGGTTTGGTAATGGAACATAATGCCTTCTTTACTAATGAATTGACATAAGCACCAACTGATTTTGAGTAGCAAAGTTGTATAGGAGTGATGCATGAGAAGATGACAGTCTTGTTATCTCAATGTTTTAAGTATCTCACTTCTTGTAGTACACTCAAAGGCTCCTCTTATCCTTGAGAATGGACAAATCTAGAGTAGGAATGCCTACCCAATATATGATGAGAATAATTAGCAAGGTATGTCCAACGATGTGAAAGAAAGTGTACATCCTCAAAATATCATGACAGATAATGTGCCTTATATTAAATGGATATCTTGTCAAGATGCAATAAAAAAAACACCTCAAGTGGAAGAAGATATTTATAATTTTTTATAAAATGATTAGTAAAAGGATGAAGGCATCTTGAGACATTTCATTTCCTCTATGTAAAGACATTGATTTTCCAAAGATAATATCACAAAATTAACCATGTGAGGTTGGAATAATATCATTGCAAAATTTATCATCAAATGTGTTAATGACCATACTATATAGATCAGCACTTGTAAAGCCTAATAAATCATTTACAATGGAAGGAAAAACTTGAATCATAACACCTTTGATCATTGTGGTTACAGCCTAAGCATAAACATCAATGATGATAATATTATAAAAGAACTCGTGAACTAGAACTTATGGAATCCCAACATTCATAATAATAAAAGTAAGCTAGCCTAGAGCTTTAAAATATGCAAGTAACTAACATTGACATTTCTATCTAAAGCATAGATTATGCTTAATGATGAAAGAAATAGACTTGAAATTTTCAAACTTGTATTCAACATCTAAATAGCAAAAATAAGGCTAATACTGCCTTGTTGCACCAACTCTTAATGAACCTTTCTTACCCTTGGACTTGCAAGAAGGATTGTGTGAAGTCCCTTTCTTGTGTCACATCATGGATTTAAGCTAAACTAAAGAGATGAAATAGCTAAGAGTTGATAGCCCTAGTCATCTGCTAGAATATGTTTATATGAAGAAGGATGAGAATGACACTAAGAAAAAGAATAAAAAGGATAATATAGAGCTTAGGATTAGAAAATATATCTTTAAAAAATTTTAACCAGTGAGATAGACATTTTTTAATCAAGTTATATGTCTTTCATGAGTCAAATTGAATCTAGAATAGATATCTCTATCTCAAAGTAGATGTCTCTTGGAAGATTTCTTTGCCATAGGAAAGATGTCTTGTCTAAGAATGGGATGTATTGAAAAAATAGGGAGATGTCTTTGTAGGACTAGGATTTATACATGAGTTGGAAAAGATAAGGACAAAGGGATCAAGAATGAATAATAAACATTTGTGCAATCAAGAATGCCTCATATGTAAAGCTACTAAAGAAAATGAATAAATAAATAAAATCCAATGAAGAAAACCTAAACTACCCTATCCTAAGAAAGGGAGGTTATGAATCATACCTTAATAAGATAAGGTCCTATCCCTATATCCTTACATAATGTGATGAGTCTTCTTGCATTAAGAGGTTTAATGGATGCATTAACTAGTTGTGCCTCTTGTTATGGTAGGAATTATTATGAGTGAAAATTGACACAACCTACATGAAACTAAGCTAGGTAGTTCATGGTCATCAAATGGTTTAGGAAAAACTAATCTTTTGAGTAATCTTTCTCACATTGAAAGGGAACTTGGAGATCAAAGGATAAATCTAGTAGTCTAAGTTAGATAATTTACCAATGTGAATGGTTATCAAGTAAAAAGGAATTACAAACATAGAAAATATCATGTTGAAAACATCTAAGCATAGTGAAAACACAATGCAATACAAAAGCATGATTGTAAGTGAAAACATTTAAAAATAACATGAAAAGTGATGAGACGCGATATCTATAAATAAGAGGTGGCACTCCCCTCATTTCCCATCCTGGCTAGAAGTAGCGAAGCTCTGGCAGTTTGATCACTCCAGAGATAGATTAATTTCCCATGTGCCCGCAGTAGGAGTCCTAGAGTGAATGGATCTTTATTCGAGCAACATTGTACCTGAACACAAGTTGTGTATGACAATAAAGACGAACTTGATTGGATAAACCTTGCAATGCATGGATAGGATTTTATTTATTGTTATTTGTTGCTTTCCTAGAATGTGGTACGAGTACAACTTGATTACGAGCATCTAAGGATGTGTACAGCTAGTCAAGGAATCGGCTGCTCATCGCACTTAGGCTAGTTAGGCTCTCTCAACCCTTTCCTCCTAGTTAGGTGCCTCAATACAACCACTTCGAGCATGTGCGTTATGTGTGGTGATCCCAGTAACGATTAGCGTTTGGTAGCCACAGTTGCATAGTTCAGGGTGTGTACGGTAAGTGGGAACAGATGCTGACGCTAGTTAATTTAGACTTAGGTCCTTAGTTAGAGTTAGTTAGTTCTCTCAACCCTTCACCCTTTAGCATAGGAGAAAAACCAGAAAAGACCATAAAAATCATATACCTCGGACTTACTTAACCATACATCGTGAAAACAACAAGTAAGTCTAGGAAGACAATGATTGATTAACCCCAAGTGTTCCATGGGGCGTTTAGGCATTTAGTCTATGAAGTTCGACCGAATCACGCGTGCTACGCTCGTTTCGTATGGTTGAGTGTAGGGGTACCTCGCCACTCATCAAAAAGGAAACAAATCTATTAATGAATGCATGTAACCCAAGAAAGAAAATGAAAATATAAAAAATCTAAAGTGAAATCTAGACAAAAATAGAGATAAAAGATCCCAAAATAGAAAGCCCACATTTATAGGAAAAGACAAATGAACATTTAAAAATGTGTTTCTAGATGTGTACCAAAGATTGGAGGCATTTGACGAGGAGCTATGTTACCTTGTTCTTGCTTAAATGGATGCATTGGTGCCTATATAACTGGAACAAAAGTAGATCCAATAGCTTATGATTACAAAAGGAAGATCAAATCAATGTGTTGATTTGATTCTCAGTAGATCTTTGAGTATCAAAAAGATAGCATGAAGGAGATACAATATCTCAATAGTGGAAAGAAAAAAAATGTAAAAGAGAGGTAAAATAAGAAATAGATCTCTTGAAAGCAAAACATCAATAAGTTCTATCTAAAAAGTTGAAATGCTAGTTGGATGGTAATATATGTCAACCCCTTACATTTAAGTGTATTCTCCTATTTATAGATTCAAAATGTCTAATAGACCATGTAGGAATGACACAATGGGGTGCATAGAATCTTCTCAAAGCTTCTATAAGGTTCTAGATAGGAGACAAAGTATAAATTTTGATGTCAAACATTGAAAGTTTGACGTAGGATGTTAAAAGCTAAAAATAAAGTTTGACATCAGATATCGAAAGCAAGATCGATGTGAGACATTAAAAAATTTAATGTATGACATCAAAACTACTTTAATGTAGAATGCCAAAAGTTGGTGAGCTAACATTGAACATCAAAGATGATGTAAGACATTAAAAATCATATGCATGATGTCCAAAGTAAATTGGATGTCAAATGTCAAATTTGTAGGTGAAACCTAATTTCAAACATCAAATGTCTAATGCATGATGTCAAAAATCTGTTTGACAATCTAATGCTAAACAATGAAGATGAAATCAGCATGAGATTTCAAAAACCTAACGTAGAATGTTAAAAGTAAATTCTATTGTTGAATGTCAAAATTGAAGTAGAATCAAAATCAACATTGAAGGTGACATTGGATGTTGAAATTGATGGTACAAAAGAAATGATGTAGTAAATGACAAAAAACATCATTTCTGGTAAGTTGAAGATAGAAGATTAGAAATAATATTGTAAATGACGTGATATGTCAAATCTAGACTACTAAAGATGGCCTCAAGTGCTAAAAAGCTATAGAGTATACGCAAGCCTTCAAATCAAGCTAGAAAAAGCCAAATTGGGTACAACATTGTTCCCTCTTGATGGATATTGCTAAAAAGCTAAAGAAGAATTTATCAAAAATAGACATAAGCTAATAAGCACTTGCAAGAGGATTTAACAAAGAGGAAAAATAGGAGAGAAAGTCTAGGATATCACCAATACATCTACAATGGAGTGCTATGCCACAAAATTGGGGTATGGCTAGATTCCAAGAAGCACATAGAAATATAAATAAAGCATTCCCTAACCTACTCAAGTTTCTCAATCACACCCTCATTAGAATAAAGCAAAGACACTCAATAGACCTCACCAATGTAGAGCATAAAAAGAGAAAAGGAATGAAGAAATAAAGGTAGCTAGCATAAAGCAAAAAGAGAAAGAATAAGAAGTAGGGAAGCATATTAGAAACATTGCCAATACACCAATAGTGGAATACTGTGTCATAGAAGTGGGAGACAGTTAGATTTTAGAGTCAAACTCATCCTTACCTCACTCATATGTAGAGTTCACAGTCCTTATGTCACCTCACACTTAATACTCCCTCACTTCATTAGGAAAGAGACACTCATTTAGCCTTACTAATGCTAAATATAGAAAGGAATGAAAATAAATGAGGAGAGGGGATTAGAGGAAGACGAGAGAAATATAGTATAAGAATAGTAGAAATGATAGCATATGAATGTAGAGAGCAAAAAAGCAAGAAAAGAAAAGAGGATATCATCCACACACCTATCATGAGAACGATGTTATGCCACAAAAGTGGGACATGGATAAATCCTACATACTATATGGCCAAAAACGATGCCATAGATATGATGAAGTAACCCCTCCATGTGCCACTCAATAATACACTTAATCACATCCTCATGTGAAGTAATAAGATATTCAGTCACTCAAAGACCTCAGTAGTTGCATACAAGATATAAAATAGAACCTAATAGATAACATAGGGAAATAAAAAAAATAACAAAGAAATAGCAAAAAAGTGAGATAGATGAGGGGGAATAGTAAAAGAAAGTACAAGAAGAACAAAGTTTAAAATGAACCTATTATCTTGATGTAGTGTGACATCCCGTCCCCAGATGTCATGGCAAACGTCAAATATATGATATATTAGACATTATGCGTACAAAGAAAATATACCAATGTGAAATATAAGTGATATTTAGCATTATGTATAAAGGAAATAATAGGAAAAATGTAGAAGAAGAAAATAAGAGAATGCTTTATTGATATGAAAAGGTGTATCTAGAGAGTGCTCTGAGAGAGTTTCTTGGGATTTTCTTCCTTTGGCATCTATCCCTTAAAGGCAATCCAACACTGCCACCACAGTTAGGCCTATAACCTGGCCAAAAGGGTGGGCCAGTCCCCTTCCTATCCCACTTCACCCAACTCCCATTACTCACCTCTCCAAGCTCCACAACTCCATGCTAGCATGACCTCTAACCCCAGGTATAAATGCCTTACGTCAAACCCTCAAAGATTACCTCAAGAGACATGTCCGTTATTACAACATGCCCTTTTAGGTCTTAATTACAACTACCCATTCAAGTCTTGTTAAGATAACAATAACACTTGTTATGAAGAGACACCATCTTCATTAGGCAACCACATCATTTGGGAATGGGGATGTGACAATCTACCCCCCTTAGGTTTCGTTGGTCCTCAAATGAATCCATGTTCTCTATGTTCTTCTATCTCCAATGTTTTCTTTCATGATCCTGTGCTCCAATAATTTGATTCCTTCTTTGAACTTAAAGTCATTTCTTGCTTATTCTACAAATAAGATATATGTGAGAAAAAATATATGAAAAATTAAATATTACTTTCTTGATACTTACTTCGTTTTCCATGATAATGATAAGAAGTGAATTAAAGATCTACCAACTACTATTCACTAGTTCTAACGAGGGTCACGCAATGTGCAACTCATATCTAGTTATCCAAGTGAAGGCAGGGCAAATTCTTTATTCCCAACTTGCATTTCCTTAGATATTTTATTAATTTAATTGAAATATAAATTAAACAATGAATAAAATAATAAGATCATCAAATAAAAGTAAGAGTGAGATACTTCTTGATCTTGATCAACCTTATGAACTGATGGGAATAACTATAATTCTACCATAAGTGGTATATGATCAAATGGTCTTATTCATGATGGTAAGGCTTGATCTTGATTCTTCTCAACTTCTTCTTTAGAAATCAAATCTAGTAACTTGGTAAATTGAAAGAATTGAGTATCATACCAAATATAATCCAAAGTCTCGATGAAGAATGTTGTTGATCCATCTTCATTAATCATTGTAGAATAATTTGTAAACTGTGGTTCTTGATGAGTGCTATCCATCAACATCATCTATTCTTGAATTCTAGAATCTAAATTATCTACTAAAAATTCAAAGTAAGTAGAATATGCACTAGCTAATTGAATTGCATGTTGAATTGATGGAAACATCTTCTTCAAGTCAAGTTCATCTTCCAAAGATTCCTTTACATATCCATATTTTAGAAATTGATAAACACTACTTCCAACTTTGGCATTGAAGTCTCCATAAAGAATAAATGAAACTGGATCGATACAACTTAGGAATAACCTCTTCTTCAAACTTTCTTCTATCTACTTAATCAAGTATGCTCCTTGACAAAGTCTAACATCTGAACATGTGGGTTTGGCAATTAAATGTGTGTTAACCATGCATACACATCTTTCTTATAGATGAACTTTTAGAATCACTGCTAGGGCTATGTGATTTTTCCGAAATCTTGATTGTTCTTTCTTTCCCATCTCTTGAAGTTCTAGAATTTCAAAAATCATATTTTCTAAACTCTATTCAAATCTTTATACCAATTCAAACTTAGCTTCTTTATAAAAGATTGCACAACCATCCATGTTGGAATTCCTACAATATGCTAATCTATACGGCTCAAAAGAAGAACTTCCATAAGAACCTTTTTGCTTATAAATACCTTTGTATCCCATCTTTTCCAAATATGGTTGAAATTGATATAGAAATTCCATTATGACATCAACATCCAAATCTTTTAATTCTGCTAAGATACGCGGGTATCGATATTTGTGCTAATCTAAGGCCCATCATGGACATAGCGGATATTGTTTCTTACTCACTAGAGATCTTGCAAGCACATTGCATGTTGCAACTTTCATTCCGATTCTTGGATTCTTATCTAGATCATTTCTCTTCATGAATATCATACTCCTTGTTGAAACAAGATTTTGTGTCTCCATGTTATTTTGCCCTATGTTTTAATAACAAGATGGATTAATATACCCTTTTCTTAACAATTGAAGATTGTTCTATTTCTTAAACTAATTCTCCAACTAATACATCAACTAATAATCAACTACATCAATTGAATAACTATATTATCTATTTTTATATTATCTAATTTTAGTAATAATTAACGACATCATATAATTTTAGTAATATGTAACTGTGTTATCTAATTTTAGTAATATATAATTACATTACCTGATTTTTAGTAATATTTAACTATATTATTTTTTTATAACCTTTCTATCCCCCTTGAGAACACTGACTCTGGCAATGTAACTAATGACATGTTATAGTGAACTTAAAACTATCTGCAAGGATTATGCATTAAATTTTAAAGCTTAAAATGTTAAATTTATAATATCAGTTAATTATAAGATGCCCAAATGATAAATTTGACCTCACCATTGAGTTTAGAATGGTGAAAAATGTTAGAAATGATTATTCATATGTTGAAAATGGACATTATATGTTTGAGTTGTGTGAAAATTAAACTTTTGAGGATCTTGAGGCACTATATCGGGCAAGGAGTAAAAACTAATTTTTGGGGTTCCCTAGGATGTATCTAACTACACCATTGAGCTCGAAAGGTTGAAAACTATAGGAAACAACTTTCCGTTCACTAAAAAAGGTTTCCAAAATCAAAAGTTATGGCTTCTAGAGTTTAAGATCTTTTGGCGTGCAAAACAAAACTTCCCGAGAGGTCACCAATCCCGATTCTACTCCAGAGCAAACACGCTTAATTGTGGAATTTTTATCTTAGTTGTTACCACTGCGCAAAATTTTAATTTTGAAAATTATTTTTGTAAATTTCTAATTTAAACTAATAGTTTACTGAAAAAAATTTAAATTTTTCATTAATTGATGAAAATTTCAAATTTTTCCATCAATTGACGAACAATTTAAAGAAAAACAATTTCGTCATTTAACAGAACAATTTACCATTGTAAATGGTGATGGTCTTTCAAGGCAGTGATGGGTGGCATTGGAGGCAGTGATAGACTGGCACATGAGGCAATGACGAGCAGCATAGGAAGCAATGATGGGCGGGGCTGTGCGTTCAATAGGCAGAAACCGAAAAATACGATGAGGTTTCAATGGCAGGCAAAGTTTTGTGCAAGCGTGGACGTTGAAATCGGTGGTGCTGCCAGTGCCAGTACCAGTACCAGGGTGCTTATAAAATGACGGCACATGGGCGGTGAGCGGCGACGTCAGAGGCACGNTATAAGTCCAATTGAAACGAAATTTGTATCGTTGAAATCATCTCAACAAGTACTACGTGTTAACATAGTTGTAGATTTTAAAAATAAAGTTGATTTTTCAGAAATTAAAAGAACCAAGCTAGCCTATTTTGTTGAACTAACATTTCTAGGCTAACATATGATAACTTAGCATTTTCTAGATTACTTGGACAGGAAATGTGAACAAAACAAGATCAATTTAGGTCATGGTTACTAACTTTCTTGAAAGAAATTTAACAATAATCTTAATCGATTAATAATTATAGTATTAAGATGGGTAAGAGTTACCTGGACCGATGTGTCATTATCTTACCAACATCTCTTGTAATTGATGAAGCTTGATAAGGTATAATCAAATTTTCATCAATTAATGATATTCATGAAAGAAATTTTGCTGGTTGTTAGGATCCAATGCCTGATCCATTATTTGTGAAGTCAATGGAAAGGTATCTTCTAACTTGCATCATAAATATATGGTACATCCAATGATGATCAATGGCTTTCCATGTGTTGTAGCTTTAAGGTTCATCATCAAGTTCATACTATAGTTCGGCTCATGGTTCTGAATAGTCCTTGGGTCATGATTTGCTCTAATACCAATCATGAGATCCTGTCCCTGATTTCATGGCAAACATCAAATATACGATATATTAGACATTATACGTACAAAGAAAATATACCAATGCGAAATATAAGCGATATTTAGCATTATGTATAAAGAAAATAATAGGAAAAATGCAAAAAAAAAATGCTTTATTAATATGAAAAGGTGTATCTGGAGAATGCTCTGAGAGAGTTCCTTGGGGTTTTCTTCTTTCGGCATCTATCCCTTAGAGGCAATATAGCACTGCCACCACGGTTAAGCCTATAACCAGGCCAGAAGGATGGGTCAGTTCCCTTCCTGTTCACCCAACTCCTATTACTCACCTCTCCAAGCTCCACAACTCCATGCTGGAACAACCTCTAACCCCGAGTATAAATGCCTTAGGTCAAACCCTCAAAGGTTACCTCAAGAGATATGTCTGTTATTACAACATGCCCTTTCAGGTCTTAATTACAACTACCTATTCGGGTCTTGTTAAGATAACAATAACACTTGTTATGAAGAGACAGCATCTTCATTAGGCAACCACATCATTTGGAAATGGGGATGTGACATGTAGTAAAGAGTAAACTGCTACTAGGAGAACACTTATTTGGTCTTGAATAACCAACAAGTTTACTACAATAGTATGGCTATAAGTAGTAGTATTTAGGAAATCTCTTATTAATAGGATCTAGAAATTGATGCTCTTCTAGATCAGACATGATATAAGCATTATTCAATATAGATTTGATGGTCAAGAAAAGACCATGCTTGTTGGGTGAGAACTTTGTATCTCTAGAGTTTGAAAATTGGCATAGTGCCAAGTCACTTTCATGGATCTCTTTTACTTGAATATAGCTAGAATGGTGGTGTTGAATATCTGTTTGATATTCATGCAGATGAAGAAGAGCAACTTGCCCATGTTCTTCAAGAATATCCAGGTTAATGCATCACATACTATTATTATCCTAATTTGAATACCAATTATGTAGAGAAACATGGAGAGATGGGATATAGAGCTTAACTAATAAGATTGCCATAGAACCATAGGTTAGCAAGGGGTACAATGAGTAGTTGTATGATAAGTGGTATGATAAACACAAATGAAATGAAATATATGCAAGTGCCAATTACGTTCGGTTTTATCAACCATGGTATGATGAATGTGTATGAGAGTTTTATTAGTAAACTTAGCCTGATCATTAGACTAAGGGTAATAAGATGATAAAAAAGATTGAGTGATATGGTACATAGAACAAAAATCAGCTACCTTCTTACTTTTGAATTAAGGTTCATTATCAGTTACAATTTGAAGTGGTACACCAAAGTGAGCTATGATGTGATCGAGGATGAAACAACAAATAATGTGGGATTTGGTGGAGCATAAAGGGATGACTTTTAATTACTTAGTGAAGTATTCCATGGTAGTTAGTATAAATTGATATCCAGTAGACAAAGGAGGATTAATTGTATTAATTAGATCTAAACCCCATTTCGAAAGAACCATGTGATTTAAGACATGTTAAGATTTTGTGAAGGAATAAGAATAAGAGAAGTTTGTCTTTGGCAAGTATCACATGTTTTAAGTAGATGATTAGCATCTTTGGGTAAGGTTGCCTACCAATAACCTAAAGAAATGATGCAAGTAGCTAGGAAGTGTGAACCTAAATGTTTGTCATACAATCCTAAGTGAACCTAATCAAGGACTATCTTAGACTCTACAAGACTAAGATAATGTAGATGAACATCGGTAAAAGAAACTCAACAAAGAATATTAGGATTCACTGATTAGAAATGTTAACTATGTTTATGTAAGGTACCCTTTTAAGTAGGTGTAAGGTGACTAGAAGTTCTCCTAGTTGTAAGGTAGTGAAGGAGATCAACATATTACTTATCATCATATTCTACATTGATAGTGATTACCAATATGTGAGAAGATTATGTGATAAGTGTCAAGCAAAAAAATTGAATGAGTTGATCTCACAAAGTAGCAAGATCATCATTAATGGCTAGAGTTGCTAGTGCATCAACTAACATGTTCTCAGAATAAGGGATATGGATCAAAGTATGAGTAGAAAAGGAAAAGATAAGCTCCTTAGCCATTTGAATGTAAGGAAGTAGGTGAGGAGCCTTACAATCATAGTCACCATTAACTTGATTTATGATGAGCTATGAAGTACTGTAAAGAGTTTTAGTTTTGACTTGATTTTGTAAAGCTAGTAAGAGACTTCTTATGAGGGTCTTGTATTTAGCAACATTATTAGTATAAGGGAAATCAATTTTGCAAGCTTGAGAAAGAGCTTGTACTAGTATAAAGGACAAGAACACAAGTTGCACTAGATCTGAGGGACGTGTATGCTCCATCAAAATAAAGGACAATATTTAAATATCTTATATTATGTTATAAACTACGGATAACATTAATTTTTTTAGATGAAGAGATAAGCTAAGATATAGCTTAACCTTTAATTGAGTGTTGAGATAGAAAAGAAAGATCAATATCTATAAGGAAAATTTTCTATCAAGCTAAGCAATGATTATCAGAAGGATTGTTATTCATAACCTTAAGGATGTTATCTTTGTAGATGATAAAGACCTTAGAATTTAAATGATAGTGCCTCCGCTTTTTAGAGTAAAGACAAGACTTAAGAAAGATTTTTCAATATCAAAATATCTAGTCTCATAATCAGAAAAGAGGTGAGATATGTAGTATATAGGAAGATCAAGTTCATCTTCTCATCATTGAGAGAGCATAGTAGAGATGGAATGATTAGACTTAGAAAGATAAAGATAAGATGGTTAATCAAATTGGGAAGAATGAAGAATGAAAAGAGTAGTTAAGGATTCTTTAATAGAATCAAAGATCTTTTGGCACTCCTCATCCTAGATGCATAAAGTGGATTTATGAAGCAAATGAGTTAAAGAATGAAGATGCTTAGTAATATTGTAAATGAAACAATGGATTCATTAAAGATGACCTTAGGACACACATATCTTAAATGTTCTTAGGAGATGCAAGATCTAAGATAGCTTTGACTTTATTAGGATAAATAGTTATGCTATCATGAAAGACAAGATAACCTAACATCTTGCCTGTAAGAACCCCAAAAATGCACTTCTTGGAATTAAATGTAGGTTAAACTTGTCACAGTGAGCTAGAACTTGATCTAAGTCAAAAGCATGATTAGTAGCTAAGGTAGACTTTATGGTTAAGTCATCAACAAAATCATTAACAATATCAAACATCATGTCATTAAAGATAAAAGTCATCACTCATTGGTAGGTAGCTCGAGCATTTTTAAGATCAAATAGCATTTTGATATAACAAAATATTTTCCAAGGAGTCATAAATGTGGTATAATGTTAGTGCTTTGGATTAGATTATAACCAAAGAAACCATTCATAAAGGATAAAAGAGCATGATGAGTTGTAGAATCGATTAGCTACTTAACATTAGGCAAAGGGAGGTCATCCTTAAGGGTGACGTTATTAAGATTTCTAAAGTTGATACAAATGAGAATGCTACCATTATTTTTAGGCACTACAACCATGTTAGAAACCCAAATGGAATAGTCAATAGGATAGATGAATCTAACATTAAAGAGTTTTTTTATGTCTTCTTTTATAGTAAGAGCTATAGTAGGATAGATTTTTCTAACCTTTTGTTTAATAGGCTTGGAAAACTTCCTACAAGATGATGTTATACTGAACAAGCTTTAGATTTAGAACACGTATGACTATATCCCCAAGTGAGAGCAATTGAATGCTTTTGCAAGGTTACTAAAATAGATCCTTGAAGGTCTAGAGATAGAAGGGCACTAAGCTGAAGGATCTTTTGTTCACCTTTATGACGTAGCACGTGAAGATTGATCAATTGATTGTTTGTTAAGAGAGATTCTTGATCTAGGAAAGAGAGGTTTGACTGAGATATAAACTCATCTTCAATAATATCTAAAGAGGATATGAGAGAAATTGAATTTAATACTAAGTTAAGGAAAGAGGAATCTAGATTTCTACATGCCTAACTTTCAAGGTTAGTCAAGATCAAAGATTAAAGAAGAAACTCTAAGCAGGTAGCCATGTTCACCTGGGCCAGAATTAGAAGCTTAGATTTACTATCCAAAGAAGAGAAAACATCAAAAATAAGCAAGAAACATCAAAAGTAAGATGGACGTCAAAAGTCCAAAGGCATACATCATTTTCATAGGATAAAATCAATGTCAAGGGGAAGAGTTAGGCACATGAACTTTCATTTGCATCTAATAGTTTTAAGAATCAATGTATGAGCTTTTGAAAGTAACAACATAATAAGAACTCCTAGAAAAGATGACAATTGGTAGCATCAGTGGTATAGAGGGAATCAAAGTTGGATCCAACAATAGTAGGGAATTACCTTAGCCCTACTCACTCCCTCATAGAGTTTAGATGTAAGTTACCCAAACCCTAGCTAGGAATTTTTGTATGATTTTATTGTTACTATAGCAT
The DNA here is from genome assembly GCA_015680685.1 of Gnetum montanum. NCBI lineage: Eukaryota > Viridiplantae > Streptophyta > Gnetopsida > Gnetales > Gnetaceae > Gnetum > Gnetum montanum. The sequence continues at coordinate 151,005 of MNCI01014464.1, forward strand.
TTCCATGATGAAAGTTTTAGAATGTGCCAAAATTCTAAAAGATTTAGCTAGGTATTGGATTTTAGAGCTTGAATTTGACATTTTCTAGTAGTTTGGAGTGGATTTAATCTAAGAAGCTAATGTTTTAGTTTGAATTTGTGATGAGGATCTAGAACCCTAGAATGTTACTTAGTTTTTACTTATTTCTAACCATTTTTTAGATCTACAACTAGAAATTGAATACATGTGTAGATTTCTTAGTAGTTTTCCTATAAACTATAGACACATTAAAATATAGGGCTTTTATGTAGATTTTATAGTGAAATTTATTAAGATTTGAAAATTTAATGTCCCTGCTATAGTGTTTTGAGTAGTTGCATAACTAGGGCAGAAAATTTCTAATTTTCATGTTGTTTTAAATTAAATTTGATAAATATATTAGATAGAGGAGGTGAAATTATCATAAAATCAATGTTTTCATGAATGAATTTATAATTGTTTTCATAAAATCATGAGAAAATGCGATTTTGGGGGTTTTTTGCCACGAAGAACATGATGTGGGATGAACTCAATTTGAGGTTTCAACATGATAGGGATAGAGTATTTTTTCCAAATGTTAAGTGTTGGCAACATTGCATATCAAAAGTAAATTTCGATATGAAATGTCAAAAGTCAACATTATGTTATGTTGATATACATAAGGTTGTGCATCAAAAGAAATGACATTTGACATCAAAGATATTTTTGCAATACATATTTAAGTTTTAACACACTACGTAGATTGTTTCAACATTAAACATCAAAACTAAGATTTGCCACTTAGGAGTTCTTTCCAAACACATTAGGAAAAGTGATGTGAGATGTAAAAATTAAGTTTGATGCACTATGTTGTCGAAATAGTGGGAAGAAATGACATAAAGTGTGAAAATTTTTGATGTGAAGAGTTTTGATGTCTTTTATTGTGCTTTTGACATGATCATGTTTATTCTTTCAAGAATGTTGTGGCATGGAAACTACTTGTTATTAAGCCAGTGTACTTCTTTCTCATGAACAAAAGATGTACCTTGGAGAACAAGCAAAGGAAGGCTAGTCCAATAATGACAAAGACATTGTTCAAAGACAACATGTTAATCATGCCAAAGTTATAGGAAAGAAAAGAAGTAGTAGAATTACTTAAATTTTGCATCACATACTTCCACATAGTTATTTGGATAGGCTTAAGAGAAGTAGTCCTATGGGCTTTAGAGACAATCATTTTCAAATTCTCTGTAGTGCTCATAGAGATTATCTTTGAGTTGTGATCAAACATTAAGAAGCTAATCAAGGATGTTTTTGTGTACAAGAAACACCTGGACAAGTTGTGGGAACACAAAGAATATTGGAAATTCAACACCAATAGCACATTGATATTGGAGACACAAACAATAAGAGAAATGTCTAATCCACCAAGCACTTAGATTTTTATTGAAAGATGAGTTAAAAACATTTAGAATTAAAAGAAAGTTAGCCTTTATCACCTAAAAAAAACTAAATTTAAATTTTATGGTATAGTTTTAATGATCCTAACATCCAAAGCCTCGATTATGTGGCATTCCTCCAAAATCTATTGTGAGACCTCTTACAACATAGGAATTAGAGATCTCAAGTGATGTCCCAATTCAATGTATAGTACAAGAGTCTAAGGACATATAGGTTCTAGAGAGAATATGAAAATAGGGGATGGCTTCATCCATTATGAAATGAACTTTATGGAGAGTATGTAGAATGAACAAAGGGGTAAAGGATTATCCTAAGGCTAAAAGTTAAACAAAAATTTTTAAAAACTATTTTTATATTTCTACTATTTTTCATCGAGGAAAAGTTAATTGATAAAATTTAATGCCTATTTACAAGTCAAGTAGACATTGATGATGTCAAGTTCATTGACATCACTAAAGATGCAAAGGAATATAAAGTAAGGTCCACTAGTGAGGCACTAAGTATCCAAAAGTGGCTTTTTGAAGATGAGAGAGTCAAATATTTTCGGAGATTTGACAAGGCATGGATTTTTTATGCTTTAGGCCTAAAGCATCCCTACCCTAGTGCGATAGAATATGTTGGACAGATAAAGAGTTATGCAATCAACAATCTAGTTTTTGTTGTTTGTGTAAACTAGAAACAAGTGATGATCACTTGGGATCTGGCTACATTGAGATATTGGTTGGGCTTCCTAGAGAGAGGGATACAGATTGACAGGACCAAGCTAGATTTAGTAAACCTATCAATAGTGGAAGAATGGTGGGATCATAGAAGAGAAATGTAATAAATGTGAATAAAGGGAACAACAAAGATCTAAAAAGAATTTTTCCTTTATTTATAGAGATTCTTATGTAATAAATTTGGGTAGAAATGGGAACTTGCCCGCAAAAGGTTGTACAGGGCTATGTTCCAAGGAAGAACATTCAATTAGGCACCAGTGATTTATTAAGGGATAGTTGAGGAGATAGAAAAATTACATCAGGAGAACAACAAAGGGAAGAAGAAGATGATGAGAAAAAGGCTTAATTTCGGATTTTATTATAGGTTAATAAGAGTAATGATCACTGTGTTTGCCTGTAGTGGAAAAAAATAATTTAACGTTGCATTGGAAATAGACTTTTGGCCCCTACTATGCCAACACTTAAGGAGTTTAATATCTACGAACAACATCAAAGGTGGTTGTCCTTGGATGTCAATGTCAAAGACCAAAGAAGAGGTTAGATCTTTAGTATCTAAAAGCATTGAAGAGCCTTGAAGGAAAATAAGTGAGGATGACAAAGTAGGAAAGGAGGTAATTTTACGAAGTACCTTTAGAACTAGGGAAAAAGAAAAAATGTTGAGGAAAAGAAAGACTCTTACAAAGGAGAAGATCACTTTGAAGACATCAGAAATAATCATCTCTAAGGAGAAAATAGTAGGAAAAATAAGTGTTTTATGTTAGTTTTTATGTGGAATTTTTACCAAGTGTTTTCTACAATATGTCATTTCTAGTTTTGATGTGCTAAAAATTATGAGTGACTAATACTTAATCATTTTTTTAATTGTAGAGGATAAAAGAGATAGGAGGGCTCTATAACATGAAGCAAAAAGGCTACGTTCTACCCTTCAATTCTAGAAGGATAGAAAGAAGGTATGAGCCAGGAGAAAAAGGACTTCTTGGATAACTTATTTTTGTCAAAGGAAGATAAAGGAAAGAGAGAAAGTGTAACTTTTTCTAATTTTCTTGATTTTCTTACTAATGAAATAGGTCAAGAAGAGCGAGAAGTTGAGGATGGAGGAAGAGATAAATTTCCAAAGTTTGAACTTCCACCTCCTCCTCTAACAAACATCACTCATCCTAGTAAACTATTTTTGATTGATTCAAAGGTTTGTAAGTGGATAAAAAAAGTGACTAACTCCAAACTCTTCACATCATGCAGTAAATGTAAATGATGCAATGTTAAAAGTTTTAACATTAATTATATTTTGATGTTAATAAGACTTAGTTATTTTCTTCTCTTTATCAAATATGACAAGGAAAATCTAGGCTTGTGTCAAAGACAAATAGATGATGTTGGAGGTTCTAGCAAAAGACATGGAGGTCAAGCTAAACATGCTTTCTCAAGAAGAGGATAAGTTAAGAACATTATTTTTGTTCATTAGTTAGAGACAAAGAACTTGATGTTCTCCTAGTTGAAAATGTAGAAATAAAGATAAAGTTAGATATGGATTAGTTAACCTTTCATGATATTAAAATAAACATACATGTTGTAATGGAGAAGATTACTATTTGATGAGCATCATCATAATAGGCTATGTTGACAAGCATGCGTTGACAAAGCCCCATTGATGCATCCTTGTCGATGCATGATGACATGCATCGATGTAGATGCATTGACGTTGATGTACAAGAAGCCTATATAATGTGTGCACTAATCACATTTATGGCAAGTTAAGTCCATAATGTAGTAAAGTTGTTGTATTTTGCTTTTCCTAAAGTTAGACTCTTTATTTGAGCATCATGTACCTAGATACTTTGGTGTACATGGTAATAAAAACAAGATTTTTGACATTCATTGTAGCACTTGAATAGTTTAATCTTTCTTATTTGCACTTTAGTTTTAATGCATTTTACATTCCTCATCTCAAGTAAGCAATTCATTTAACCATGAACACATGAGTACAACCACTTTAAGCATAATGTATAACACTTGGTAATCCTAGTAGTGGCAATTTGGTACATTCACTAATTATCACTTGATAACCTAGTAGCGTCAATACTAGTTTAGGATGTGTATGGTAAGAAGGAATGACTACTTATGTTAGGATAGTTAGTCACTAGAATAGATGAGTAGTTAATTAGTTGATCATTAAACCTTTGTTTATTTCACCATCCACTTAGGATAAAAATACATAAATATACCAACAAAAATAGATATCATTAGCCTTAACTCACATTTAACTATATAAAAAGATAGCACAAGTATGAGTTAGGAAGACAATGATCACATGACCCCTTGATTCATAGTTTATGATTATGAGCAAACTTAGGAACTAAATCTACGTAATTCAACCAAATTACTAGTACATGCTTGTGATTTGTATGGTTGGGCATAGGGTATACTCACTGCTGATCATTAGCGTTGTTGTTGGGAACTTAGTTTAGCTAAGTGCACTAAGCAGAAAAAGACTATGAAGTTACACAAAGATGTTGTAAAAATCACATAATGAAACACTATCATCCATTACGAGAATAATTAAAGAAATAATTAAATACCAAAAAGCATACTATTCTTAACCCATAACTAATATGACTTCTTCTCATAGGGAAGAATCTCCACCACATATTGGTGAATCTAATCTACTATGGAAAGCATGAAAGAAGCCCTAAGAACTGAGGGTTGTTTATTCTCATCTAGATCCTTATAATCTGGGTTTCACCTTCACTCTACATCAAGATAAACAAATGTGCTAGAGGAACATGGAAGGTAACATTATGTTGCTCCTAGATTGATCTGTTCCCACCATGTTGATGACCAACCTCTTCAAGTTTGGCATCATTGCATTTAACTTAGAATATGGATTCCAAGACTATACCTATAGGGACCATCAACCCATCGATGCCTAGTAGAAGAAAGATTGGTACATGGAAGCGTTATATGAGGCTTCTAATCGCAAGAGGACTGCAACCCAATTATTCTTGCAACAACATAAATAGGATGAGGATTCCTTTTTTGACCATTCCTAATACACAAATTCTCCTCCTCTCTATGACAAGGAGATAATTAACCAAAGGTTACAATCAACTTTGGAGAACTTTGGTGATGGAAAAATTGGATCTTATGATCAAGGGGCCTCAAAAGATAAGAATCCTAGCCAATCATCTAAGGGAAAGAATAATGATAAAAAGAATGCCAAAGAAAAGCATAAGGATTAGGGGAGGGACTGAAGGAGGAAAACTAGTAGGCATCATTCTCTTAGTTCTCCTTTTTTATCCTCATCATCCTCTTCATCTTCATCCTCAAACTCTGATAGGAAAAATAGGAGCAGAGACAAAAGGAGAAGTAGCTAAGATAGGGATGGGGATGAATATCTGGATAGAGATGAATGCAAATCTTTATAAGATGATCAAGATCAAGGATAAGAACAACCACAAGTAGGAGAGTAGCATCATATAGATTGAAGGCATAATAGAACTCATCATAAAAATCATGGTCATGAAAAGGATCACCATGATTATCATGACTATGATGAGCCTCTGCTGGCTACTTGGAATATCCTCAACATTTTAGAGGCAATTAGAATTCCAACAAGACATTAAAAAGATAGTAGAATTAAGAGGTTCGATATGAATAATATGGTTTGAAGGGTGATATAATTCAAATCCACAAAATCTTCTCCAATCCTTTCATGATAGTTGTACCTTGTAGAACATGGAGAATGAATGACAAAAGCTAAAATTATTCCCAAGGAAACTCACTGAGGAATCATAAAGTTGGTACTGGTTCGTAGAACCTAAATCCATTCGCTAATGGAGTACTATGTTGGAGCTTTTCAACGAAAAGTGCCAAATGTACCCCAAAGTGTTTAACTTGTGAAGACAAATCCAAGGATGCAAACATGAAAATCATAAGTCCTTGGATGTAGCCCTGGGTAGGTATTACTCTTTGTTGGACCTATGCCTAGGCCATGGATACTTCCAAAGGGAACAACTCCACCATATCATAAATGGGCTCAAAAATAAAACAAGGAAAATCATTGGGGTTTATGCCCAAGGAAGACCTTTTGAGATGCAAGCTCATTGGATTCAAAGGCTAATAGATCATGTGACTAAAGAGGATAGATAGCCAAAAAATATGAAAGTGTAGAAGAGTATAATAGGGACCCATTCATTCATAAAAGGTAGGTGCATTACTATGAGTTAGTAGGGAGACACTACTTGATGAAGTCATGTAGAGGAAAACCTTGCTATACAGAAATTTGTCATTGAAATATCAGCTAAGGTAGATAAAATGTGGAACTCCTTAAATGAAAAGTTCCAAATAGCTCTGAAAATTATAGAGAAATGAAAAGAGAAAGGGATTAGTAGTAAAAAGAAAGAAAGAAAGAAGAAGGACATAGAGCAGGGTTATTATCAAAGTAAGGGTAAAGCTGTAGTGGTTGAAGATGTTGCAAGTTCTAAAATAGATGATGATGACTATGAGATTTGCCAATATGAACATCCTAAGAAATGTTACCCAGTGCTTTCACATCTACAAGAGTTTGGGGAATATGCATTGCATCCCAAGTTTGCAAAAAGGTAAGCACCCAAGTAGTTGCTGATGAGACAACTGAAGTTTGATGCTAGATTACCTTCATAGTAGAGATGTCACATCATCTGTGACTAACTCACAAGTCATATCCATGGAGGAATGGTTCAAAGTTAAAGAGATCATCAAGAAAATGAATGGTTAGATCTAAATCCAATTGAAATCCCACACTTATGACTATCACTCATAAGTAAAATCAAAGATTTTATCCTAACTTCTAATATCCAGCTCAAGGGTGGAAATTAATTGATTTAACTAAATTAATATAATATAATATCAGCATAAATAATAGAAGATTACAAGGGAGACATCACCTAGGAGATAAGGTTCTTTATTAGAACCCCATTTACCTACCACAACACACAAAATTTTAGATGCTATGGGAAGGGTCCTATATTATTCATGTAACTTTTCCTTCTAGGGCCATGATGATTTACCACCCTTCTTGCCCAAACAAGGGGTTTCTAGTCAACATTCAACATGTAAAACCTTTCCTCGAACCAAGGATAACCAATAACATGGACATCTTAAATAATGGATAAGCATGTTCTATCTTTCGAATCTCCTCCATCCAACTCAATTATGAGGGAGATGGCCACCCATGTTAAACTTCTATGAAGGCTAAGTTTTTCATCTTTTTGTTTTACATCATTCTTTATACATTTTTCAATTTTCAATTTTCTTAAATATTTTGAAAGTTATTTTATATATTTTACCTTGTTTATATTCCCTTACATGTTATTTTCTTATTTGTTCATTAGGAATCTTGTGCTCTCAACATAGCTACTACTACTATTGGAAGTTCATTTAATACTATATTTAATGTTTGGATTGATTATGCAATGACTACATTTTGCCTTAGGATTATGCCATCGATTAATGGAGCATTAATTTTCCAATGATATCAGGTAGCGAGTCCACATCATCCATCCATTCCACTAATTCTATGAGGTTTTTCATCTTGGAAGCATGAGGTTCTTTCATAAGTGCAACTTAAAAAGAATCAATGATCTTGGTACTAAACAAAATTGGAATGGACCAAGTGGAATGGACAAGGTTGTGGCTTCAAGCGGATTTGTTACTTTCTATATCCAACTTCCTTCTTGAGTTTTATGGGCATTCTCAGTGGTCTCTTAGCACTCCTACTATTAACTATAATGAGAAGCATGTCTTTGCATGGTGTGGCTCCCATAAAAAAACATGGAAATTCAAAGCACATCCCTTAGATATCATAATGGACTATAAGTACTAGTTATGGGGTTGAAAAGACATGGTACCCATGATTGAAGGCATCTCTCTAACTAAGGTTCTTCCTCTCTTCTTGATTATTTTTTCTTCTCTACTTAGAGTGATGGTTGTCCTTTGGGGACGGTCATAAACTCTTGTTGTTTGAACATTCAAGATATGGAAATGTGAAATCATTGAATGTGGATGGACCTAGTTCCAACTGAGGATGGAATAGTATCTAGTCATCTTAATCACATGCTTCATAAGGACTTCATATGACTAGGATGTGAGACTCCATTATCATTTTTTCTCTCTCATTCCTCTACTCTTATCATCGACCACCTCACTGCCTCCTATCATGGTCAATTACTATGTCTATTATGGTATGTCCTAATCTTTCAATGATCTGTTACATGAATTAGATTTTTAACTACTTATAATCATCAATCATCCTTGGTGCCTACGAACTTCTTAGTATAAGGGCATGTAAGGATATTCATGGCATGAGCCTACTTTGGGGAGGATTCACTTGCATGCCCCTTGGTCTTATTCCAGTTAAACTTCCTATCTTTAGTCATTTTTACAATCGATTCCATCATTTCCGTTTTGAACATCTAGTTTTGCATCATTTTGACATCCACATTTCATCCAAATCCAATTCCTTCTCCTTTCCCAAAAAAATTAATACCTTCTTTTATGTTTTTCCATTCTTCTATGCTTTTCTAGCTTTATTTGGGCTCTTGTTTCATCTTCCAACTCTTTCAAAACCCTTAGTTTTTATTTGGGAAAATCTCTCAAATAACTTTGTCAACACATTTCCATCGATGTAGCCTAGTGCATTGATGCATCCTCATCGACACATCCTTGTCAACGTAACATAAAAATCCTATAAATAGGTGCAATACTTAGCCATTTTTCATCATTTTCTTCAACACAGTTGATGAGTTTTTTCATTTTTTTGAGACCAAAGACCTTCCCAAAGCTCTAACTTCCAAACTGCTCACCTAATTCATCTAATTCTTCAATTTCCTAGTTACTAGAGGTAATCTTTATGTTGTGGGGACGAAAAACCTTTGGTTTATGATAGAAAATTTTCTAGAATTTTTCTAACTTCTAAAGATTTACCCATTAAAATAATATTAAAATACTTATCCTAAATAGGGTTAAATTTCACAAAAAACTTTAGTAGTAGATTAATAAAATAATAAACCTACCATGATCACAAACAAGCCTAAGTGTAAGCTAATCCAATGAAAAATATATCAAAAGGAACTAAGGATTATAAACTAAAATGCTAATCTAGGGTTACATTTGTGATTGTAGATGGCACCAAAGAGGGAAGCACTAGCAGGAGGATCCTTGGCAACCAAGGGAAAAGCACCCAAGAGGAGGAAAGGACCAGCAACAACCACAGTAGTCCCAAGAACAAGAGGCCAAGGCAATGAGATCTCTTTGAGGAGAGCTCAAATTAGAATATTCTTGGTATATTCTCACTACAAAAACTAACAAATCCAAGTAGGATGAAGCTCCTAGGCCAAGGCCTATCCTCGAGGTCACACTAACGGAGGCCTTCCTAGAATGAATCAAATCTAAGGAGGTTTAAAGTTTAGTTCTTCAAAAATTAAACTTTGGATCCTTCTTAGAATTGGCACTGGAGGAAGTCTGCACTCAACTACAAGGATCTTCAATGTGGCTCATTCTCTTCTCTAGTGAAGAATGATACATAGAAAATACCTACCTATTATAAAACAATAGGTAAGGAGACACATTTGTCAAACTCAAAGATATCATAGCCTCATACTCGGTTGAGGCCATTGTGGAGGCCCTCAATTTGCCTAACACCAAGGTACCATTAGTAGAGATCATGACCCAGGAAGATCTAGAGGTTAAGAAAGAGTGGACCCAATGCTACTATGGGCTGGACCATAAGGTGTACAATGCACTCACAAAAGAAAAACATGCTTACTTCAAAATCATGACCTATTACTTGAATCCCACATTGAAGCCAAGCAAGGTCACATCCTTCTCTACCCATGCATGCACTACTTTAAGCAACAAACTCCTAGTAAACCTTCCATAGCTTATCTATTTAGAGATAGAGAAGTGCTTCAAAGAAAACAAAAGAGGAAGGAAGACACTCCTATTTTTATGCCTCTTTAGAAAACTTTACAAAAGGAAAGGCATAGTGTGTTATGCCAATGATATAATTCATCATGCTCCTACCACATCCTTGAAGGAGAATATGAAGGATAAGGTAGCAATGAAGCTACAAGAGGAGGAGAGGCTACCATCATCACCATCTACAAGATAGATCACATTGGATGCACTTGCAATTGTAGAAAGGCTCTAGAAACTCTACGAGCAACAATTGTAGCAACAACAAGGTTCGACAAGTGGTGGGAAATCATCAATTTACCATTCAACACTTAGTTATCTAAATGAAGTCACAAGGACTATCAATTGGATAGAGGAAACTACCCAGCTATTTTCCACACAAAGTCATCAAGTGCCTATAAGAAAAAATCCTACTTCTTGGAAGGTTATAATGTTCATCCCTAGACAAGAGTTCCCTAAAATTTCTAGGAATGTTGCAACATTCTTGATGCACTTGGAGCAAGGTGAGGGGACAATTTTTTTGGTGATGTAGCACTAAGGACAAGAAACAGTGATAGAGGTAATGGTCGATAAGGTACTTGAAGCCCAAAATGCTCCTACAACATTTGTCCTAGACATTGCTGTAATGGTAGATATTCAAATATCCTTAAAATTAGGAAGTGGTTGATTAAGTGTAGCCCAACATAAGGAAGTGTTGGAATGATTGGTGGAATATGGACAATCACTTCTAGAGATCTTTGATCTTCCAAATGAGATTATAACAACCCAATTAGAGCTGCTAAAGATGAAAGGTAAACTTCTGAGCGTCATCACCCAACTAAAGGCAACCACCATGGAGAACCAATGGTTGGCTGCCAAGGTTACAGAATTACAAACACGTCTCTATGACCTTATCATTCTTAACCTTAAACTCATAAAGGATGAAGCTTTCCAATAGCTTTAACACAAAATAACAGAGGTTGAAATATAAGAGGTTGTAGTCTTTGACACATCCTTGTCAGAGGCTATGGCATTCAACATGAACCAAGATTTATCACAAATCTGTAAGTAGAATTTGGTTCTCATCAAGGACATTCATCACTTGCAAATAGTTGAACAACAAAAAGACCAGATGGTCAAATTTGTTCAACAATAGTAGGAATAGCTAGTTAAGGTGAATCTTGATTTGAGGAGGTTAGTAGCAGAGAATAGAAATCTCTCAATGGAGGGAGTTCATGTGCTTCATTAGAAAATGTCTATCAAGAGAGTTGCGTGGAAGAATAAGGCTTTGAAGTTTGAATAGATCAATCATCATTATAGGGATCAGGTTGGGCTCCTTAAGAGGTAAACAAGAAGGAAATTCAATTAGCCAAGATGAACATGAACTAGTCCCTCCACCAACTCTAGCAAAAAGGTGATGTGTGGTACCAAATCTTTGATGGCCTAAATGCATATAAGAAGCCAAAAATCTACCATAAGGAGTTGCAAATAGAAGAGATGATGAAGTACATGGAGCTTACTAACCTCTGTTATGCAAACTTGGCTATGCTAACAATAGGGACACTGAGAATCGAATTGGAGAAGTAGATGGCTAATTCCTACCTCTTCTGGAAGGTGGAATTTAAGCATCATAAATATATTAAGTAACAACTGGAAATAGCCAATGTAGAGCTTGAAGTTCTTAAGAGTAAATTCATTGAACAATGATCTATTGCTGAGAACTTGGCTAGACAAATGAATGACTACCATGAGCTGCATAACCTAGTAAAGATGTTCGACATCAAATGTAAACAATTCTCAACCTAGTTTATCAATGCTAAGGAGATGTTTCCTACAATGTCGTGCCTATGGAATATCTTTGTGCCAGCCTACATTGGTAAAGCTATGTGAACTATGTATAATCCATGAGGTAAGGAAGAGAGGATGAAAGCATTACTAAATGTTTTCAAGCTTTCACTAGTAGCTACAGGTCAACCTCAACCACCTCCATCACCATGAGTGCTAAAATTAGGCAATGGGCCTTCAATGCCACAAGATCCTTCACCTCCAAGAAATATTTGATAATTCACCTTGTCTTCAGTAATTCAAGGGTACCTACTAGAATTTTGTAAATATATGAAATTTTCTTATCATAAACACCAATTTTGTAATTTTGTATAATCTAGCTATCTATCTATTTTTGTATCTATCTATCTATTTTTTAGTTAATAAATTTCATACTTCCCCAAATTTTATAAGAAGTTTAATCCTACTTTTGTTTACTTAAGGACAAGTTTTCAATCAGTCATGGGGATATGATGAGTATCATCATAATAGGTTGCATCGACATGGCCCCATCGATGCATGATGCATTGATGCTGATGTAGGCGAAGCCTATATAAATGCATGCACCAACCAAATTTATGGTAAGTTAATTCCATAGCGTAGCAAATTTCTTGCAGTTTTCTATCACTTGAAGTAGAATATTTTCCTCCGAGTGCTCGCAATGTGAATAAAAGAGATTGTACAACTCTTTATTTGAGTGTCATGTACTTGGACACTTTTGTGTGAATGACAATAAAGATGAAATTTTTAAAATTCATTGTAACACTTGGATAGTTTAATCTTCTCATTCACACTTTATTTTTAATGCACTTTACATTCCTCATCTTAAGTAATTAATGCATTTAACCATGAACACATGAGTATGACCACTTCAAGTGTAACATATAACGCTTAGTAATCCCAATAATGGTCATTTGGTATGCTCAATAATCATCACTTGGTAATCTAGTAGGATTAATACTATTTTAGTATGTGTATGGTATGTGGGAATAACTAATTAGGATAGTTAGTCACTAAAATAGATAAGTAGTTAATTAGTCAATCATTAAACCTTCATTTAATTCACCATGTACTTAGGATGAAAATACATATAAATACCAACAAAAATAGATATCAACAACCTCAACTCATATCTAACTCATTGTAACACTTGGATAGTTTCATCTTCTCATTCACACTTTATTTTTAATGCACTTTACATTCCTCATCTTAAGTAATTAATGCACTTACCCTTGAACACATGAGTATGGCCACTTCAAGTGTAACATATAATGCTTAGTAATCCTAATAATGGTCATTTGGTATGCTCAATAATCATCACTTAGTAATCTAGTAGGATTAATACTATTTTAGTATGTGTACAATATGTGGGAATAACTACTTAGGATAGTTAGTCACTAAAATAGATAAGTAGTTAATTAGTTAATCATTAAACCTTCGTTTAATTCACCATGTACTTAGGATGAAAATACATATAGATACCAACAAAAATAGATATCAATAACCTCAACTCATATCTAACCATGTGCACAAATAGCACAAGTGTGACTTAGGAAGACAGTGATCACATGACCCCTTGATTCATAGTTGATGGGACGTGATATCGCATGGGCCGTGATATCGCGTACGTAATATCACAGTCCACTGCAATGTCTATAAATAAGAGGCGGCTCTCCCTTGTTCAAAACATTAGAGTAGATTGTAGCTAAACTCTGGCAATTTGATCCCTCTAGAGATGGATTATTTTCCCGTGTCTGCCCGCAGTGTGGTGAATGTAATTGTACGACATCCTTTATTCGAGTGTGACATACTTGGACATGCACATGACCAGAAATAAAGATCAAGATTACTTCATCATTACATCATTCACTTTGTTTATTTATTTATTTAAATATTATTTACTGCTTTCCTAATTAGTTCCTCTCACCTTTAAACTCCTAATAATGTGGAATGAGTATGACTTGATTACAAGCATTTAAGTGTGACTACTTGGTAACCCAGTGGCATACCTAGGATCTGCGCTTGGTAATCCTAGTGGTAATCATGCACGAAGTCCAAGATGTGTACGGATAATCACGGAATGGATGCTCATCGCACTTAGGCTAGATTAGATTCTCTTACCCTTTCTCTCCTAACTTAGCGTAGTTAATATTATTTTCCATTACCTTCAGGAGTAGCATTAGATTAGGAACACATCATACACCTCACTCTGGACTAAACCATATGTGACAAATATAATACTAGTCTAGGTGGGAAGATAGCGAACTGCAACCTAAGGTTAACGATCTAGGTGCCACAACTAGTCCGTCTGCGGAGTTCGATCGAATCGCGCGTGAAAATGCTCATATTCGTATGGTTGAGTGTAGAGGTATCTCGTCACTCATCATTGGCACCGTTACCAAGGACGATGCTAGTTATCTAAATTAGTTATATCATACAAGGTCGTTGTAAAGAACTTAACGATATATCTCTTAGGAAGAAGAAATAATTATTAAAAAGTCACACGTAAATTCACACACACTTTACAACAATGCCTCTCTTACAGGACCATAATAATGCCACACTTAGTGAGGAAGTTCATTAGAGAACCAACGAACTATATGACAATGAAGATTAGAGTATGCAACCTGAAGTGGGGGTTTCTTATAAACATGAACGAAAGCAACGTGATCCCAACACACGAAGGCATAACTTACCCGATGATGATGAACCCCTACTAGCCACTACAAGCTTAACGCAAATACAAGAGGCCATTCGAATCTCCCGTAGGCATCGTGAAAAGAGTCGTCTACCCAGGCTCGATTTAAACAACTTCCCTACTTTTTCAAGAGGCTATGACTTAGATCTGCATCAACATTTACAAGCCTTCTATGATGCCTGCGCATGGAACAACATTGATAATGATTGGCAAAAACTTAAGCTCTTTCCTATGACACTCGTTGACCAAGCAAAAGTATGGTATAGATTGTTAAAACCAAATTCAATACGACATTGGTCAACAATGGTAGAAGCCTTTAACAAAAAATATCAAACCTACGCAAGAGTGTCAGCCTTGAGGAAACAAATCCAAGGATGGAAACAAGCACAACATGAACCCTTGGACATGGCCTTAGAAAGATATTATGCACTGTTAAATAACTGTCCAGGCCATGGGTTTTCCGAGGAAAGGCTAATGTACCATATCATTAATGGCCTATGTAATGAAACAAGAGAGACCTTAGGGATGTATGCCCAAGGTCAATTATACAAACTATGAACCCATCAAATCCAAGAGCTTATTAAGAGGGTAGCAAAAGAAGAAGGAGAATTAGCTAGATGGGAGAGTGTTGAAAAACATCAATGGGACTGAAATTTCAACTTAACAAAGGTCCATGATCATAACAAGGAGAAATCAACCAATCTCAAGGTGGAAAAATCATCTTTGCCAATACAACAATCGTTAGAAGAAGCCGAGGCAAAGATCAATAAGATGTTGGAATGGATGTATCAAAAGTGTGGAGAATTTATCAACACCATTGGAGATAGAGTTTTGACAACCCAAGAAGTAGGAAAAAACAGTAGACATTCGGAAAAAAAGAATGAAGGGAATAAGTGCTCAACTGCCAATCCTATGTATGAATGCAACATATTCCTGTACGATCACCTCAAAGGCTAATGCCTAATATTGTTACATCTACATGAGCATTGGAGAAACACGTTACATCCAAAGTTTGTACAGGGATACTGTGTTCGATCACAGTGGCAACAACCCCAGTTGTGGGGGAGACCACCCTTAGACTAGAGACACCCTTCATGTTATCCGGATCCAAACGCTTATCTAGTTCAACATCCTGCTTCTCCAACTGGGCCACCACACTTTATCTCACCGCAGTACTATTGTCCACAATACTATCAGCCCATACCTGCAACACAACCACCACCTTGTGCACCTTATACTCCTCCTAACTTTCAACATTCTCATCCTTTCCCTCCTTCCACAGTGCCACCAACTATTCCTAAGGTACTTGCCCCACAACAACAACCCATGAATAACACTTGTGCTACTACTTCCAATAACAGTGAGAAACCTCCTCAACATCAAAAGCGCCCCTTCTTTAAACATGGCCGTAAGAAGGGACAACACAATTTCGAGGCCACTGCATCCTTCAGCTCAGCACAAGCTCAACACTATGGTGTACCCTTATCTTCGAATCCAATGCCTCATGTTACTTTATCAAGGCCACCAATTAACACTCCAACAACCATACGTCCCAATGAACACAAATATGGGAGGCATTATCCCAATCCTTGCATACCATCTAATGGTCCCAAATATCATAGTGGGTCAACTCATTATCCGTGAACTACATCGTATAAAGTGCCCCACTATGCTCATTATAATCAAGTGTGTGAACCCCGAGGGGATAAGTATGGCCAAGTTTTAATACTTCCAACATGCAAGGATCCCCATCTTCCATTTATTAATCCTTGCCATCCTCAACCGATTAGTTATGGGGGATATCCCCCATTCTAATAACAAGCAGGATTAATAAATATTTTTCATTTTCTTTAATTTTTCAAATTTTTTTTTTCCAATTTTTCATTTTTCAACTTTTTGTTTTATCTTTTTATCTTTTTGT
>MNCI01014464.1:168837-179502 GCA_015680685.1 Gnetum montanum
TGATACTCCGATTTTAATTCTGTTTGAACCTACTTGAACCCAGAGTGTTCAGCTTAGTCGTGGGGGAGGGACACTTGTTGAAAAGTGCCTAAATTTTTTGAAATTTATCATCGCCCAAAGGACATCAACTAGGGTAATTAACTTTAACACTTAAAATAATTATGCCTAAAAATCATATAACCCTTAGGTATATAGGGAAACTAAAATGGAAACCACCTAAGTCACAGGACTCATTATTACAAACTTTCGGGCACGATCACATGTTATAACATAAGATCATTAATTAAGGCAAGCAGTGAGGTATAACTTAACTTTAAAAACAACCTTACTAACGCTTGGCCCGTGTGATTGTAGATGGCCCCGAAACGTGGACAACAGGAGGGTCCTGCCCAAGGTGGAAAGAAATGATCTCGGAGAGGTGGAAGACAAGGTCCTGCCGGATAACATGCAAAACAAGAGGAGCAATCATTCAGCATCCATCAAGACGAACCTCCTACCGAACGGTCCGGGCAAGCAGAAGGAGGAGCTACTGCAGCGCTTGAATAGGGACAACAATTCACGTTGCCCCAAGATTGTGTTCAAGCTATCCATGAGAAGTCCACATTCCCTGTGGTGATTGTGGAGTTAAACTTCAAATCTTTTGTAGAGTTCACTCCTGAGGCTATTAGGGATCACCTCAAAGGATCTCCCTTATGGCCTATCCTCTCTGAAAGCGGTGCCTGGTACCTAGGAGAGATGTACCAATTTTGGCACAATAGGGAGCAAGGCACCATAGTTAATATTTGTGGTGTAACAGTTGACTTCTCTATGTAGGCTATTTCAAAAGTGTTAAAGCTTCTGAATACAGGGCCCTAGGTTGCTCGGTTATCCACCCATTCAAACCCCAATGTATGAAAGGATTGGTTGGATAAGGCTTATGGCAGAGACAAAGCATTTGGTGAATTGATGATGGAAGAGAGGGTTTATTTTAAAATTGGGACATATCACCTCTTCCTTACAAAAGTCTTGAAAATAATATTCACGTATGTGGCTAAAGGATGTGCAATGTTGATGGAAAAGGTTAGCGCTAACCTACCCCGTCTATATTTGACGAAAATCCTGAGGCAGTTCGAAGAACGAAAGACAGGGAAGATGGCGCTGCCTTTCCCCTATCTTATCAAAAAGATTTGCCAACATGCTAGTATTCGGGGATGCATCAATGATGTCCTCTGAAAAGCCCAAACTGCTTCATATGCTGAATTACTAAAGGCACTAGCTCCAAGGAAAAGCATTGGCGAGGAGCTGGGACCAGAACAAGAAGAAGAACATATGGCTGGACCCAGACAACCTCCAGTCACGGGTCCTAGCCAACAACAAGAAGCAAGGCCTAGCATAGGCCAGGATCAACTACCACTGCCGCAAGACTATAGACCGTGGATGAGCCATCTTAGGGCCATCGCTGAGACGGTCAGTTGGGGAAGTCATGATGACGTAAACCTCTTCCACATTATCGATGATGCCATTTAGCCTACAGTTTCATTGGATCGCACAAGGGGGGAAGTATCCACTCAAACAGAAGGAGGGGAAAGTAGATGGTCATAACAGATCTCAGGAAACGCAACATCTTTCCAGCTGTAGTTAGAGACTGGTGAAGGGGCCACTATGGTGGTCATGCAACACCAGAATGTCGTGAGAGGTATAGAAGTGGTCGCTGACCACATTAAAGAATCCTTCAATGTACCTGTTGTGCCAGTGGCAAATCTCTTAGGAGCATAGGATGCTCAAACTCTAACCGGAACCTCAATGACTCTTGCGAAACATGAGGATGTACTTGATCGATTACTACAAACAGGGCAAGTTCTAACATCCCTATTTGACATCCCTCAGGATGTCACAGTACTTCAATCAAACCTCATTTCCACAAAGGGGAAGTTGGTCTTATCCAAAGTAAGGGTCGAGCATGCTGAAGCTGAAGTGCAGAAACTATAAGAGCAGCTCATAGCCTTACAAGCAGCACAGCAGGACCCTCTGCAATTTGTTCCCGCAGACTAGCTAGAAAACTTTAGAATCAAGCAACTAACAAAGCTAATCACAGAGAATAAAAGGGTGGCTGAAGAAAAAGAGAAGGCCATTTGGGATGCCTCCATAGCAGAACTGCAAACCCATGCACATCTTAAGGCACTCAAGGCCTTAGAAGAAGAAAACAAGCAGCTGGTTGTTGACAACCTTCGATTGACCACTGTAGAGAAGCAAAAGAATGTTCTCAATAAACACTTTCATCAATTATGAGAATAATTCATTCAGGTTAACTGAGACGTAAGCTGTTTAACGAGAGAAAATTGAACCCTCTCAATGGAGGAGGTGCACGCTATTCGTCAAAAGTCAGTAATTGAGATAAGCGCGTGGTAGAATGAGGCTACACAACATGAGAAGCTAAAGGAGCACTTTTGTGATCAAGTGGCGATGTATAAACAAATCCTTGAAAAGGAAATACATATGGCCAAGGCCCAAATCAACACTATCAGTGCTCAACACATTGATTGGGGGGCCATATTGGACACCTACGCCTTTGCCCACCAAGCGAAAGTTAAAAATCGAGACCTGCAGATTCAGGACTTGACAAAGTACATGGAGTTTGCAAACCTCAGATGTGCCAACCTTACCATGTTAACAGCAAGGCACCCGAGAATAGAGGTTAAGCAGCAAGTAGCTACCACCGACATCAAATACGAAGCAGAATTTGCAGAACACAAGAAGCTGTTGGAAAAACTAGATGTTGCAAATTCTGAACTTGAGGTGGTAAACCAGGGACAGAAAGATGTCGCAACTGACTTGGCTCGATAGTTAACAGATCTTCATGAATACAAGGATAAAGCCAGAGCCTATGAGGAGGAACGACGGGTGTTCACAGCTTGGTATGTCAAGGCCAACCAAATGTTCCCGCAACTACCCTGTCTGTGGGAGGTGCCGACTCCGTCAAACATTGGAACACTAGCATGGATGGCACAAGACCCTTGGACTGAAGAGGAGAAGATCCAAGCCATACTTCAACACCATCAAGCTTCAAAGCCTAGAGCACATGACAAAGGGAAAGTGCCAATGGAGGAGCCACCACCACCAAGAACTACATGAGTTCCAAGTTTTTGTAGTTGTAGCACTTTCTATGTTGTGTCTTCCCACACTACAGCATCATTTCATTATTTTTCCATCTAATAATAATCCCATACCTATCCACTATGTAATCATTGTAACACGAGGACGAGTTTTTATTCAGTTGTGGGGGTATGATGGGATGCAATATCGCATGGGCCGCGATATCACGTACACGATATCGCATCCGCCACGATATCGCATCCCCCGTGATATCAAGTCTTCCCTTGCGATATCGCGTATGCGATATCATAGTCCATCGTAATGTCTATAAATGAGAGGTGGCTCTCCCTTGTTCAGAACATTAGAGTAGATTGTAGCTAAACTCTGGCAATTTGATCCCTCCAAAGATAGATTATTTTCCCGTGTCTGCCCACAGTGTGGTGAATGTAATTGTACGGCATCCTTTATTTAAGTGTGATGTACTTGGACATGCACATGACCGGAAATAAAGATCGAGATTACTTCATCATTGCAGCATTGACTTTGTTTATTTATTTATTTAAATGTTATTTACTGCTTTCCTAATTAGTTCCTCTCACCCTTAAACTCCTAGTAATGCGGAATGAGTACGACTTGATTACGAGCATTTANNNNATCATACACCTCACTCTGGACTAAACCATATGTGAAAAATATAATACTAGTCCAGGTGGGAAGACAACAAACTGCGACCTAAGGTTAACGATCTAGGTGCCACACCTAGTCCATCTGCGGAGTTCGACCAGATCACGCATGAAAACACTCGTATTTGTATGGTTGAGTGTAGAGGTATCTCGCCACTCATCAATAGTTTATGACTATGGACAAACTTAGTAACTAAGTTTGCAGAATTTGATCAAATCACTAATACACACTTGTGATTTGTATGGTTGGACATGGTGAGGATCATTGAACTTAGAAGGGGGGATAAATAAATTTTCCAAAGCAAAAATGAACATCCACAAAAAACACATCCAAAATTATGTGGTTTCCCAACTTGGGTACTCCACACTTGGAGGGTAGATCACTTGCATACCTCTAGACTATGTTTCTCTCAAAATGTGGTTTGAAGGGTACCACATCCTATACAAGCTCTAAGCTCTAGTCTGGAGTAATTTATCACTACTCAAGATCATAAGGTCCTGACAATTTTAGAATGTGGTTTCAAGGATTCCAAAACCTTTACAAATTGAGCTTTGCTCCAGAGTGTTTTGATGTTGCATAAACACACAATCCCATAGGATCCTAACAAGCTTAATGATAATAACTTCTTATAAGAAGCACATCAGCAAGGCAATAGGAAATAGAAACAAAAATTACAAGGAAAGGATGCAACTGATTTACTAGTCCTTGTACTTTGAGGCATAGTACAATATAATCACTACAATAGTACAAATGATGGTACAATGAGGTACACAAATACAATAGAATAAAGTACACAATGATTGCTTGATGTTGACACTTTCTTGCTCAAAAACTTACACAATGCCCAAGAGAATGAAATCTTCTTATAGCCTTGAAGGTTCCAAAATCACCTCGAAATTTGTGCCATGGCTATTTAATGGCTAGTGAAGACGTCTTCTTTGAGATTAAGATGTCTTTCTACAACAAACATCAATTCTAGGAAGACATCTCTTCTATAAAGGAGACTTTTCTAGGAAGATGTATCCTCTTGAAAGGAGACATCTCTTCTTTTTAGGAGACATCTTCTCTGGGTCTTCTTCACTTAGGCCAAGACATCTTCTACTTCTGGGAGACATCTTCCTTTTGTTGATTTTGATTCTTCACAAATCTTGGAACATTTTCAATTTGTTGTAATCTCCATTCTTGTCCTTTCTCCCAATATCTTTATGGAGTCCTAGACCATGATATCCATGCTACTTTGACTCCTTTTCCATGTTATTTTCCTACAAATACAAAAACCACACAAACATCCTTTTCTCTACATTTTCCTTAAGGTTTTGATGTACTAAAATGTCAACAATCTCTCCATTTTTGGTGATGTCCAAAACTTAAGAAAATGGATGAGATAATAAACCAATAAATACTGAAAATAATATTAAAGTGTTAAGGCATATAAATTCCAATGGAAGCTAGGGACTAGGATAAAAGGTCTAAGGTTTAAGATTGTTCAAGGTGCAGGGGAGGATGATAAAATTGAATATGATATGATGCAAAAGTAAAAATTGTCTTCAAAAAGTGCACCACAAGGAGATAGCCAAAAAAAGTAGCATTAGTCTATATCATAAACTATTCATAAACTCTCCATACAATACAACTACATCATATACAAAACTACATATGTGCAAATCCACAAAAATCACACATGTGAACATCCAAATTTCTTTGCCTTTTTGGACATCAGCAAAAAATGAGAGAGAACACCAAGAACTCTAACCACTGATCTTAGTCGCATCATTAGACTCGTCATCAAACTTAGCTGTATCTTTGGATGATTTGTACATCTCCTCCTCCTCATCATCACTACTAGTACTAGTGCTAGTCACGCACTACTCACTATCATCATCTAAAGATGGAATTTGGATAGGAGCCCTCTTAGGATGAAGTTGCACTCAAAAACAAGATGAAGCTCACTAATCTAGTTGTGTTGGTAATGGCTATGAGGAGGAGGAAGCTTCCTTCCTCTAATATGTCATGGGCTCTACTAGTATCCATTGGGAAGTGGTCCCAAATATAATTTCCATGGCCTGCTACTCAAAGGTTCTGGAAGCATCATCCTGATGGAGACTAGTTCCTAGTTGCATGGGAGTTGGATGCTTCCCTTGGACATGTGCCAGTGGTGTAGCAAGTTCCTTTGAATTTGACCCATTACTTGAGTCATATGAACAAGATGGGCCAGCTACCATAGAGTGCCTTAGTAGTGCATGTAAGTCCTCACTATTTGAAATAGGAGGCATGGTGACCTTCATGAACTAATGCCCATCAAGAGGAAGAGGTATGCCAACAGCATCCATTCTCTTACACAAGTAAGAGAGATTCCTTCCAAGCATCTTGATAGTATGAGCAAATGGTCGAAGTAGCTTCTTTAAGGATGATCTAGTCTATGCTCTAGTAGATTTAGACCTACTCAACCAAGGAGAGATCCTAGATGATGATCCTGCTTTCTTCTTTTATGATGGAGATGGCTTGGTGCTTATTCCTACTTCTTCTATATGAAAGTGGATCCTCTTCTCCACTTACTCACTGAGGCTTCTCTTACCTTTGAGTAAAGGCATCTCAGGAATAGGTACATCCCTCTAATGTATTAACAAATTGACGAGATAGGGGTGCCTAAGGATTCTCTTCTTGATGTACAAACTGAACATATCTTAGTAGAGAGTATGGCCCAAGTCCACTAGCTATCCTATAAGTAGGTAGTAGAGAATAAAATCTTAAGATGGAAACAAATAGCTATAGCTTTTCCCTTTTACAATAATATTATATAAAATAATGAGGGATAAGGTGGAAGCATTTGGAGACTTCCTATTTCTATAGATTCTCCCTCTATCAAAAGACACAAACTCTTCAAATAGTGCATGATAGAACTCATAATGAGTGACAAAACTTATACCATTTGAAAATATATCATTTATGGAATGAATGGCAATCCAAAAAACATCATTACTAGGAAAGTCATGGAATAGTTTCACTTGTTGAATATTGATGAGAATAAGCTATTGTGGGTTTATTGGGTGGTAAATTTACATGACACCAGATTGTTATGTAGCATGGATGATATAAGATCCTTCCCATAAGATTTGGAACTTAGCCTTTTATTGAACATGATTGGGATTATAATAAAGGACTTTATCACCAAGCTTGATAGATACTTATCTTATTTTAGCATCATGTCTATATTTAGAGTACTTTTGTGAACTTCATTCCTCATTTGAGCTACCAGTCAATTTTTGTCTAAGAGATTTAGATTCATTAGACGTTCTTTTTGTGCTAAGCTTAAATCTAGGTTAAGAGTACTGGTAATGGAAAGGGTATTTAGTTTTGCTTAGATTGGCAAGGTAGGTAGTTTTTCATCAATTGATTTATATGGTGAATACCCTATAGGAAGTTTCCAGGTTGATTTATATGCCCATAGAGCATCATTAATTTTAGTGCTACACTCCTCCCTATGTTGACTAATAGTTCTAGTTAATATCCTTATGATTTCCTACGTAGTGACTTTAGCTTGACCATTTGCTTAGAGGTGATAAGGTGTAGTTAATTTACAATTAACACCAAGTTATTGCATTAGCTTTTTAAATGTAGCTCCTATAAAGTAAGTTCCATTATCTAGTATAAGCATGCATGGTACTTTGAATCTATTCACCACTTGTTGTTGAAATAATTTGGTAGCTATTGTGGTTGTGAAATCTTTAACTATAGCTGCTTTAGCCCATTTTGTAAAATAATCAATAGTTACTATAATATAAGACTTTTCATTTGACATGTGTGATGGGTCATATAAAGTCAATTCCCCATATGACAAAGGGTTCCAATGGTTGTATCCACTATTGTGGCCCTTCATTTCTGGTTGTCAATCCTTCATCTCTTTGGAATCTTTCACAAGATTGTGCAAATCGATATGTGTTCCTGAATATGATGGGCCAAAAATAGCTTGCCATCATAAGTTTTAGTGTTTTCCTTCATCCCACATAATGGCTACCACATGGTATTTTATGTGCATCTTGTAGGACTCTCTCTTTACTTTCTTCTTGAACTTAGTATCTTATGAAGCTATTAGCACATAACTTGTAAAGTTGTCCATTAATTTCCATAGATCTCTTTACCCTATGAAGAAATTATTCTTTTTGTCTCTTATCCAATTCAATAGGAAGCTCTTATGTAGTAAGATATGTCATATGATCAGTAATCCATGACTTCATTATTGAATCTACAACCATTACTATCTTTGTGAATAAATTTTCATCAAGAAATTAGTCAAATATTTGTTCATCATTTTTCAAGGTTTCCCATCTTAGCCTTAATAAGTGATCTATTACAACATTCTTAGTTCCATTTCTATCAATCATTGTGATGTCAAATTCTTGCAAGATAGCGAGCTATCTTATCATTCTTGGGCTTGCCATTGGTTTATTTATCAAAAATCTGATAGCTCTGTGATTAGTATGGACATAAATGGGGAACCCAAGCACATAGTGTCTAAATTTTTCAAGTGTGTACATCACAATCATAATCTCCTTTTCTATGGTGGTGTAATTAACTTGTACCCCAATGATACTTCAACTAGCCTAGTGTATATAATAAGGTCTTTTTTTATCATCAATTTGAGTTAGTATTGCTCCCAGTATGTAGCTTGAAGCATTTGTCATAATGTGGAAAGGCTTGGAAAATTCTAGAGCTCAAAGGATTTGTCTTAATCAATTTCTATTTTAGTGTCTCAAATGCTTTTTCACATTATTCTATCCAATGAAATGGTACATCTTTCTTTGCTAATTCAACTAACAATTCTACAATTTTTGAAAAGTTTTCAATAAATCTCCTATAATATCCTGTATGGCCAAGAAATGATCTAATATCCTTAACAATTGTTGGCCCCTAAGTGATATTTTCAATGACTCTAATCTTTTCTAGATCTACCTCTATTCCTTTATGAGATACTTTATGCCCTAAAACTATGCCATATTTGACCATTAAGTGGCCCTTCTACCAATTGAGCTTTAGATTAGTTTCAATATATTTTTTAAGACTTGGTTTAAATGATCCAAGACTTACTTGAAATTAAGCCTGTACATGAAAAAATCATCCATAAATACTTCGAATCCATTGCTAATATGCTTCTGGAAGATAATTATTACAGGTCTCTAGAAGGCAGTAGAAGCATTAAGTAAGCCAAAGGACATTTTCTTGTATGCAAACATCCCATGTGGATTGGTAAATCTAGTCTTCTTCTAATCTTCTCATGTGATACGAATTTGGTTGTACCCACTATATCTGTCTAGGAAACTATAGTATTGGTGTCCTACAATGATGTCTAGGGCTTGATCAACAAATGGTAAAGGGAAATTGTCCTTGAACATTGTAATGTTCAACAATTGGAAATCAATATAGACCCTTCACTTGCTACCCTTTTTTGGAACAATGACTAATGAGCTAACCCATTCACTATCTATTATGGGATAGATGAACCTAGCTTTTAATAGTTTTTCTAATTCTTGTTTGACAACTTCTAAGTTTAGGATTTAATCTTCTTTAAGGTTGGCAGCATGGTGTATAGATTTGGTGTTGACATATGTGTGGATTGATGTCAATGATTTCATCATAGGACCATGTGAATGCAATCAACCATTTATTCACCACTTGTAATAGCTTCTCTTTTGTTCTTTATCAAGATTAACATTTATGATTATCAATATTTTATTGTTTAGGAAAGCATATTCTAGTGTATCCGATAGGGCCTTTATTTTTATAAGCTATAGTTTATACTTTTTTGATATCTCTAAGTGTTTCTTTTCAATATCTTCCTCTTATTGTTATTTCACGTAAGAAGGTTATCATCTTAATTGCTCTAACTTATTTGTTACTTTGACATTGGCACTCGTAATTTTGTTCAAACGTTCCATGCATATGTTAGATTCTACTTCTCTTTTAGTAATCAGTCACTTGTTGCCTTCTTATCTAGTGGTTGTTGCATACAAGCAATATAGTACACACATGTCTTTTATACATCTATAACATGAAGTGATGGCATCATGCTTTGTGGTCAAACTTTTATGCACATAATTACACCCATTATCATTGTATGTGATACATGGAACTTTGTGTCTTTAGATAATGTTAGCTTCATCTTCCTTGGAAACTTCCAAGGACAGGTCTTTGATTCCAAGCTTAACATCCACAATGTTAAGCCATGCTCTTCCCATGATTATAGGGAATTCCCCTTTATACTTTCCCACATGGATAACTAGGAAATTTGCAAGGTAAGGCCAACCACTTATGATGGTAATTATATCCTCCACTTGTCCAAGTGGAACAGTAATTGACTAGTCTGGAAGCTCTAGTCAAAAGTTACTCTTCTTCAGTGGGGGAAGACTCCAAGCCTTGTACATATCTTATGAAATATAGTTTACTCCTTACATAGAATCTAATAGAGCCTTGGATGGTTTATGTCTTACTATTTGGAGGCAAACTAAGGGACTCCCAGGATCTGTTGTCTTTTTGGGAAGTGCTCCTACTTTAATCCAATTTGTTATCATTTAAGTGAGCTTGATAGTTATTAGATTCTTGCATATAAATATTGGAAGCACAATGTTCCCTAGAGGATTTGTTGGCACATTTTGGCCATTTTATGGAACAGTAACATTCAGGGCTTTGAGTTTGGTAAGTTACAAGAATTATCAAAGTTATATTCAAGGGCTGAGGGCATGTTAAAGCTTTGTGGATCTGGTAACATTTGTCCAATGGACAGTTGTGCTTGGGTTGGATGCATGCTGGTAATTCTCTGCCATTTTCTAAAACTTTTCTGGAATTTTTTCTGAAAACTTCGATGAATAGTGTTCGCGCGATGAATAGTGTTCGAGCGTAAGATGAATAGTGTTT
>MNCI01014464.1:181802-199749 GCA_015680685.1 Gnetum montanum
AACGAAATTGTCATATTTCATACAACCACACGCCGCAACAGCACACACACATACTCACATTAACTATTGAGTTATTTGGAGGTATCTGGGCCTTGGTGTAGCTAGAGACCAGCAGGCACCTAAATCCTGTTCGAGGACACTCGTTGGCGGTCGTGTCCCAAACGGTCGCCAACAGGATTATGTGTGGATGGGATACAGTTAGGTGAAGTTACCATTCCTTGAACCTTTTCTAGACTTGCCCTAATAAGGGATATTTTCTGGCTCTTAGTTTGCTTGTTATCACATCTTTTTATGTAGTGACTACCCTAGTAGTGCCCTTTTATTATGGATGTATTGGAAATTCTCCTTACATGATTGGTAGTCGTACTGGTGGTAAAGTGTTGGGAGATTAAAATGAACAACCAACTACTAGTTAGGATATGTAAGAATTTGAGCGCATACATGAGGGAGTGGGTCTATGATATTCTAGTGGATAGTAGGAGGAAGAGGTGTGGACTAAAGTGTTTCCAAGAGACATTGAACATTGAGCATAGTATCCATAGGAATCAGGTTGCCACTATGAATATTGTTCCCTTGGTGGTGGCATTTCCCATGCTTGTGGTTATTGTCATTGTTGTTGGTATTGCCCTTACGATTGAGGATAAACCCCACTTGGATAGTATGTTCGCTGGTAGGACTATTAGAAATCACCTTGTGGATAAGGTAACTATCTAGGAATTTGTTTCTTGATGAATTTCAAATTAAGTACATATTCCTTGGACTCTTGTAAGTGGACCATAATAGGGCAACATCCCTTAGGATGTTTAAACTAGCATACTTTTCATTCTTTGTCATCTTCTAAACTAGAGTCCATTAATTCCTCTTCTATAGCAAATTTTCTCTTGTGCTTGTAATTTTCACATCCATTATCCCTTATTTTCTTCTTATGTTTGCTTCTATTTAGGGCTTTTTTAGTCTATTCCTCTACTATCTTCAATGCTGTAGCAAATTTTTCATCTATGGAATTCCACATTTTCTCTACCTTTGTTCTAATGTCATTAACTAATTTCTGAATTTGTAGAGTCTTTTGTTAATTCATGTCTTCCAAAGTTTTCTCTTCTTATGACTTACATATTCTTACATCCCTATTCCTTATTATTGGATATTTATTATACCCTTCTAATTATTCTCTTTTCCTTAACTCTCCTTTTTTTTGCCACCTAATCAATAAGTTGTTGAATTTGATGAGCTATCATTTCTAATAGTCTTCCTTGGGCACACATTCCAAGAGTTTTTCTAGTTTTGTTTCTTAGTTCATCAATGATGTGTTTGACTTATTCCCTTGAAAAAATTCATGTGCTAGGCATCTATGCAATAACAAATAGCACCTGCCCATTACCACATCAAGGGATTCATGTGTTTCTTGTTTCCATTTCTAGGCTTTTTGTCTCAAGTTAGACACTCTAAAATAGGTTTTATAGTTTTCATTAAAGAGCTCTAGCATAATACTTCATCTTAGAATTAATTATGGTTCAAAGAATCTATACCAGCTCTATACTTCCTTTATGAGTGTTCTAGGAAATAATTTTAATTTCTACCAATCATTTTCAACATTTTGCAAGACATAGGCATTGTGGAAGGCTAAGAGATGGTGCTATGGATTTGCATTATATCCACATTTAATATTTGAAATATTTTTCATATCTAGTTGCTTAATGCGACTATCCCTTGCATGCCTAGTAAGAATATACATGGCTTCCTTGATGTTAATCATATTTTGAGTGGTGAGTAGGGGTTCTTCATAGTCTTCAAGTTCATGAGCTGTGTTGTAGTAGTAACCCCTTTGATGTTCATAATACTCTCTTTCTTCTTGTCTAATCCTTTCCCTTCATTCATTTTGGTCATATTTCTATTCATCAGGATGCCTTCTTCTATATGCATCTCTCATGGTTCCTTTATCTTTCCCCATAATGATCACTTAGTCTTCGTTCTCTCTTGTCAAAATATGAAGACAAATGTGAGGAAGAAGATGAAGAAGTTGGAGAATGGTGATGGAGAGTCCTCCTTCTATGACTTCTTGATTTATCCCTGATGAGCAATGAGGTATCCCTATGTCCAACCCTACAAATCACAAGTGTTTACACACGATCTGATCAAATTCCATGGATGGGACTAGTTATTCATCTAGATTGTTATGTCCTGATCACAGCTTATTGTCTTCCCACTTGGACTAATTGTAGCTTTATCATGTATGATTTAGTCCAAAGTAAGGCATATGATGATTGATGTTATTTTGCCCTAAGCTACTCCTAATGATAATAATAAAGAGATTAATTAAGCTAATTAACATTGGAAGGTAAAATCTAAACTAGCCTACGTGTAATGAGTATTTGTCTCTAATTGTCCACACATGCCTTGGAATTCATGCAACTACCACTAGGATTACCAAATATACGTCACTAGGCTCACCAAACGATACACTGCTAGGTTACCAAGTAATTACACTTAAGCGCTCACAATTAGTCGTACTCATTCCACTTAATGACATGAATCATAAAGATTAATAAATGGAAACATTAAGTAAGGAAAATACAAAACAATTAAAAGAAATAATAAATCTAAGGGATGTTGCAATGATAGAAGCAATATCGATCTTTATTTTCGATCATGTAACGTGCCCATGTCCATCACACTCAAATAAGGATGTCATACAATCACAAACATCACACTACAAGCATGCACTAGGAACAACAAAACTTGAAATCACAAAGTTATGAAAAAGCTATTTCAAATCTAAAGCTAAAACTATGTTCCAACTATGCACCCAAGTGTTGAATTTATAGGCTAGCATAGAAGAGACGATATTGGATATCCAACATCTTTTCTTGGGAGTTGATATCATGCATCCAATATCAAGGCTTTAATATCGAAGTTGACAAAATCATGACTCACCATACCCCCACGATTAAATGAAAACTCGTCCTTGATTTAAACAAAATGAGGAACAAGTTCTTTACAAAATATTGGGAAGGTATGAAATTATTAACTAACTAAAACAAACAAACAAACAAATTGACTCTTACATGCCATAATGGTGTTTTACAAAAATTTAGACACAACATTACAAGATACAAAATTGGAAGCTCATGTAGTTCTCAGAGGTGGTGGCTCCTCCATCGGTCACTTTCCTTTGTCACCAGGCCTCTAAAATTTGTAGTGGTTGAGTAGTGCCTGCAACTATTCTTCCTTTGTTCTTAGGTCATGTACCATATAGGCTACTAAATCGATGTATGCTAGCACTAGTACGTCTCATGGACATGGTAGCTACAGAAACATTTTGTTGACCTTCACATACCAAGCCACAAACTATCATCGTTCTTCCTTAAAGGTCGTAGCCTTTCCTTTCAACTTATGATGATCTGTTAATCTCCAAGCCAGGTCTAAGGCAACATCCTTCTATCCATGGTAGTGAGCCTTGATCACCTCCAATTTTAAGTTTGCTACATGGAGTTTCTATAAAGCAGCATTTTTGTCTGCAAACTCTTTTTCATATAATGGGTAGGTGGTCGCTACTTGTTGCTCTAATTCATTTCTAGGCCAACCTGTTTTTAACATGCCAAGGTTGTCATATTGAAGGTTAGCCAACGCCATGTATTCCTTTAAGTCCTCAATCTACAAGTCTTTATTCTTCACTTCCACTTGTTGGACTGAGGCATAACTATTCAAGATGGGTTGCCAATCAGAATTTTGTGTTAACATGGATCCAATGGGGGCTTTGGCCATTTGGATTTCCTTTTCATTAATTTATTATACATGCAAACTTGGTCCCAGAAGTGTTCTTTCAGCTTTTCATGCTTTTTGGCCTCATTTTGCTACATGCTTATTTCAATTGTAGACTTTTGTTCAATTACACGGACCTCCTTCATTGAGAGGGTGCAATTTTCTCTAGCCAGTCTATTAATGTCCTAGCTGACCATCAACACTTGTTCTCTGAACTGGTGGACACTTTCTTCCGAGATGTTCTTTTGTTTTTCAACAATGGTCAACCAGGTGTTGTCTATAGTAAGCTATTTGTCTTTTTCTTGTGTGGCGATCAATGCATTCATATGGGCATAGGATTGTGCCTTCATAGCAAAGGCATTCTTGACCACCTTCTCCTTTTCTTGCTCAGCAACTTTGTTCTCTTCAATCAATTTATTTAGTTACTCTATTCTAAATTAATCTAGCTAGTTAAGTACAATAAATTGGGCAAGGTCCCATCTTTCCACTCTTAGGGTAGCCAACTCTTGTTACAAGCATTGCACTTCTGCTTCTGCATGTTCTGCCCTAGTCTCAGTCATGACCAGCTTCCCCTTGATGGTAATGAGGTCTGATTGTACTGCAGTGACATCATCAAGGATGTTAAATAAGGTGGTCATCACTTATCCGATCTGCAGTAATCTATCTAATACATCATCATTAGCTGTAGGAGTCATCAAAGTCCCAGCGAGCATTTGTGCATCTCTGGTCCCAAACAAATCCACTGGGGGCATAATAAGCACATTGAAAGATTTCTTAATGTGATCCGTTATCACCTTTGTTGTGCCTACCGCATCCTGATGTTGCATGACCACTACTATGGCACCTTCTCCTATTTCAAGCATCACCTAAAAGGATGTCGTGTTACGAGAGATTTGTCTCGACCACTAGGATTCTTTTCCTGATTGTAGCAAAATATGTCCCCTTATTGGATCAGCAGAAATAGTGGGCTACACTACATCATTGATGACTCTGAAGAGGTTTGACTCATCTCTGCTCCCCCAGCTGAGTGTTTCAGCAATTCTTTGTAAATGTATCATTGCAGGCCTATAGTCTTGTGGTGGCAGTGGTGGAACTTGTGTCTCACAATGTTGTTCAAGCTCTTGTTCTGTTTCTTTTTCTGATTTCACTTCCTTCTCTAGTTCTTGTTCCTCACCAAGGTCTTTCCTTGGTGCAGTAGGTCTTGTTCAAGCATTTTGAGCCTTCCTGGGAATGTCATTTTTGTATCCTAGGATTCCAACGTGCTTACACAACTTCCAGATCAGGCAAGGAAATGGAAGTGTTGGCTTCCCTACCTTCTTTTCTTCAAACTACCTTTCAATTTCCATGTAATATAACTAGGGAAGGTTGGCCATGTATTTGCCCATTAGTATGGTGCTTCCCATTGCCGCATACATTAAGATTCTATTAAGCCCTTTGGTGGGGAAGAGGTGATATGTGCCTATCTTGAAATAGGTCCTCTCTTCTAAAGCCAATTCATTGTATGTTTTATCCTCTTTGTTGTATGCCTGCTTCAACCATAACTTTCTAGTCTCAAGATCAGACCTCGTAGACAGATGTACTAACTTGGCCCCCACATTTGGTAGATTGAAAGCCTCTATGATTACTTTGACCACGAAGGAAAATAGTAACTTCGCCAATGTTAACCATGGTGCCTTCTTCTTTATTATGCTAAAATTGGTAGGCCTCGCCAAGGTACCATTTACCACTATCTAACAGAATGTGCCATAACGATGATGCTTGAAGTTGCATCCAAATGGCCTTGGGAGAAAATGCCATGAACAGTCTGAAGCTCATTTCCATAATGACCATGGTTAACATGGACTTCTCTTGAATAGCTTCAAGGTATTTTGGGGACAACATGATGCATTTTCCCTACACAAGAGCTTGCGATTCTATAGCCTCTCCTTGTACCAACTATCTTGTAATACGAGCCTCTTCATGAATGCTAAATGATTAGGCCTCTTGCTCTTCATGCTCAACTTGCTAGCCTTATTGGCCTCTACCACCTCTTGGGCATTTGGCTGCTCCCTATCTTGCCTATGCTCCTCTTTTTGGGGCCATCTGCAATCAATCAAGGATTGGACATTACTAAGGTGTTGTTATATATCATCAGTAGGTTTATACCTTAGCCCTAACCTTAGTTCCATTAAGTTCTTTAGCTTGTATGATTGTAGAGTTAGAAAAATTTTTAGAAAAATGCCCAAAAAGTGTTTTTCTTTATTTATGACCCTTTGTGATTGGTTTCTTTTTCCTTATGTATGACATATTACAAAGGTTATGGTCCCTTAGGTGAAAAAATCAAAGTTTCTAGCATTAATACAATTGATTTTTCCTTATAATGCTTAAGGTTTTTAACATTCTTACCCTTGTGATACCCTCTAGGAAATAGCAAATTTCGAAAAATTGGCACAAGTTTTCCATGCAAGCACCCCCTCCCATGACTAAACTAAACACTCTAGGTTCAAATAAGTTCAAATGATACAGAAATCGAAGCAATATTGAGCAAAATATCACAAGTGGAAGTTGATTGTGTAGAGCTCTAAGTTGCAAAAGAAAATTTGAAAAACTTCCCTAGCTACAAATGATGAGAATGGATTTTTGAGCACCATGGGGGTCATATATAAAGGTTTACATGGAAAATGAAGCTTTGGGATTAGTTGGAAGGTTTTAGGTTAGGTCCATAGTTCTAGGGTAAGTAGGAAATCAAATTTAGGCACCATAAGTGGTATAATATGGAGTCATTAACATAAAAAGTATTGGAAGACACAAGAAAAGGGGATATTATACCTATGTTGTGGACCGGATCAATTACATGATAAGGGGAAGCATGAAATTTAACAATTATGTGCTTGGAAGGTGAAGAATGATGTGGTTGTGTCCAACAAGTACAAGTTACAACAGTTACACCAGTGGATCCTCCCCAAAGTAGCCTCCAGCCAATAATGCCCTTGTGGAACCACACCTAAAATGTCTGTAGGCACTAAAGGGGTTGAATGCAATGCATACCTATGAAACAAAACACACATGTTAAAACCACCAAGTTGAGAAAATAACCCTATGTTACATAAAACCACAAGTTAGGATCATACAAATAATGAGATGAGATGGACTATAGAAAGGATTATAGAAATTGGAACATGAGGTGTCTTACTAGAGGCATAATGAATCCTTATGTGTTATTAATGGTTAAGTAATTATTAGCCCTTCTTTGTAAGATTCAAACCAAGTCCAAACCACATTTCAGGGACATCACATCATTTCATCACTTTGGCTGACAACCATAAGACTACCAAAGTTGTATGGAGTAGCATCACTTGGCACTTTGTCCAAGGGAGGAGTTTAGAATGGCATATTTTTTTTATGAAAGTATTCTAAGAAGCTGCCAACCTTTAGGCATGGGTACATGTCTTTTCAGTGGGACTTTCAAAAATTTATTCAGTGTCCTTTTATTTTACTCTTACTTCCATTTTTCATTAGATCTACAAGGATATAATTACAACCTTAGCAACATGATAGAACATACAAAAGTAGCCAAAGAGAATCCATAAATCCCTTTGAGGTCACACCCTTCACATTCCCCCTTGGTTATTTACTTTTCTGTCTAGGCACAATGATTATGAATTTATTTTTAGTTTTGATGATGAAAAAGAATATCATTATAACTAGGGTAAGAACCTCTAATTAATGGAATGAGTGGATGGATGATATGGTCTCACTATTTGAATAATCAGTCCCTTATGACTTGACAACATAGCTAAAACCTCACCTCAATGGACTACATGATCATTTTATTCACAAGCAAGATTACTTAACAAAGGAAATCAAAACAACAAATGAAAAAAGTTGAAAAGGGTAGGAAAAATTGTATTAAGAAATAAGAAATTAACAAAAATTGTAAAACAGAAAGTTAATAAACACTTGTTAATCCCAAAGGTTAGAATGGGGGATTTCCCCCACAACCAAGTGTTTAACCATGGCAAGAATTAATAAGTGGATAGGCAAGATCCATGCATGTATAAAACATTATTAACCTTCCATTTTCGAGCCATTGGGTGTCTCTTGGTTTAGTGGTGGTTGCGTAGATAAGCTATTGTTCACACACTTGGTTGTTAAGCGTATGGTGGGTTAAGGTATGAGTTGTGTTAATGTTGCAGATGTCTGGCCCATGATTGCACCCTTGATCATGATATGGTATGCATGGATTTATTTGTCTCTCCACACTATTAGATTCATTATTTCGATTAGGTGTTGGAGTAATGATGGATGGTGGCCCTTGCATAAGATCAAAGAACAGTGGTTGTGAAAAGAGAAGTGTTGCACCAGATTGGCATTGTGTTGGTTCATATGATGTGGTAGGTCCATGAGTGTTGTGCTTTCACTTGGGGCTCATCCTAAAGAAAGGACATTTTCAAGTTTATGGTGGGGACCTACCGATATTAGCATGTCGATGCACATTTGCAGCACAAGTGACATTCATTTATTGATATTGTGGTACCAAACCTTCCTATGTCACTGACGATGGCATGTGATGAGGTGGAGTATGAGAATATTGAGGGTATGATGGATGGTAAGAGGGATGAGGTGGTGATCCTTTAGGGGATGTCATGGGTTGATGGTACTTGGGAGAGTGATGGTAGTGATTTGAAGTAGAGGATGTAGAACTAGTTGGAGAAAAAGGGTGTTGAACATAATATCCATGCAGTTTTGGCTAATAGAAAGGATAGGGTTGGTTTGGTGGCAGCTTCCCCCACGAATGTGGGTTTTGCCATTGCATTTGATGATGGTGTTGAGGCTAGTAACAAGTCCCCCTTAGATAGTATGATTGGTTGTGGAACTGTCTATAATTACCATGCAAAAAAGAAAATCTCTTAGGCATGTGCTTCTGTACGAATTTGGGGTTTAATGCAAAAGTCTAATACTCATATAGATGTGACACAACTAGGTAATGGCCCTTCAGGTGATCATATATGCATCGGTCACATCCATCATCTTCATGTGTGATTGAGTCTATAGCCTCGCTTTCTTCAGCTATTTTCCCTATTTATCGATGAGTGTTCCTAGCTATTTCTTGGATCTACTTCCTCTATTTATTATGACTGCTCAATTCATTTTGCATGACCTCCTGCTCTACAATTTCTACCAAAGTTGTAACTTTTTCATATACCCATTTTGACACCCTACCAAACTTTGCTTCAAGTTCATCAATAGACTTATGTATCAAAAAGATTCATTGCAGAATCACCTTATCAAGAGTGGTCTCCTTCTCCTTACCAAAGATATGGACCTACTTCTTTTGAAGGGTTGGGTCCCAGTGATATTTCTTGACATTCTCCCATTTGCATACCTCTCCTTCTTCTTTGTCCACGTGCTTGATTAGCTCTCAGATTTGATGAGTTCATAGCTTGTATAATCATCCTAGGGCATACATCCCAAGGGTCTCCCTTATTTCATTATGAAGGCCATCTATGATGTGGAAAAGTTTCCTTTCCCCAAAGAAACCATGGCTTGGACATCCATTCAATAGGAAATCATATCTATCCAAGGCCATGTCCAAGGGTTCATGTTGTTCTTATCTCCATCCTTGGATTTGTCTCCTTAGGTTTGACATTCTCATGTAGGTTTGGTATTTCTCATTGAAGAGTTCCAACATTGTGGACCACCATCAGATTGAATTTGGTTTTGATAACCTATACCACACTTTAGCTCTATCCACTAGTGTCTTGAAAAAGAGCTTAAGCTTTTGCCACCTACTTTCAATGTTGTAGAAGCACAGGCATCTTGGAAGGCTTGTAAATGATGTTGTGGATCCAAATCAAAGCCTCCTACAAATTTAGGAATATTATTCATATCAAGCCTGGGTAGGAAACGCTCTTTACAATGCCTATGGAATATCTTAATTGCCTCTGTGATCTGCATCAAGCTCTTAATGGCCAACAAGGGTTCATCGTTGTTGGACATATTGTGATGAAAATTTCTATTTCTATCTGTTTAATTGTGACAATTTTGTCTATGTTCATTTTGATGTATTTGATTTCTCCCATGGGTTTGAGTTTTATTTTCATTTTTATTTTGATGCCAATGATGAGCTTGGTCTCTATACCTACATTCATCTTTGTCAAAACTAGACATTGAAGAGGAAGAGGAAGATGAGGAACTCAAAGGATTGACATGGCTTCTATAGTATTCCCCAGGGTCCCTTGCTTTATCTTCTCCAAGTTTTGATGAGGTCCTAGGCCTTGAGGCCTCCCCTAATCTTAGACTTACTTCATCTCTTCTAGGATTATCTGCATTAGGTGAATGTAGTCCTTGAGTGTTATTAGGGTGGTCATAAACATATGAAATCCCTACATAAGGTTGGTCACTCCAATTTTCTTCAACATATATCTTGTTAGTTCTCCAATGGATCTCTTCGCTATACGATGCATTATTGCTATTATCGCTTCCTTGTGAAAGAGACATTGTCATTGGTTTATGGTGTGTGTGCTTTGATATTTTCTGAAAGATATATTGTTAGTGCGTTTATAGCAATTCTGTATGATATAACTAATCTAGATAACTAGCACCATCCCTAGCAATGGTGCCAATGATGAGCAACAAGGTACCCCTACGCCGAACCATACAAATGACAAGCATTTATGTATGATTCAGTCGAATTCCATGGATGGGACTAGTTGTGCATCTAGATCATTATGTCTTGATCATAATTTGTTGTCTTCCCACTTGGACTAGTGGTAGCTTTGTCATGTATGGTTTAGTCCAAAGTGAGGCATATGATGATTGATGTTATCTAGACCTAAGCTACTCCTAATGATGATAATACCAGTGTGAAAAATATGCTTGATAATACTAGATACAACATTAGGTGTACAACAAAAATTGTTTAGGATGATAATACCTAATGATTGTTGATTGTTTAGGATGATAATACCTAAGTATTATCTAGACCTAATGCCTAATGATTGTTGTAGAAGCCATTTTAAATGTTTGACACCTAATGATGAATTGTGCCCAAGAATAATCCACTTGAATAAAGACATTGTATAATTGGTAGTCACCACACTACAAGCATTCGCTGTATCATTAACTCTAAGTTATGAAAACAAACTACAAGAATCTAGCTAAGTGTTAATGAAAGTTATTCATTTCAACTTAATGGTGGATTGGTATTTATCGGCATGACCATGACCCACTACATCACATCTATGATGATGTATGTTGAGCTACAATATCATAGCTGATATATACATTAGTTTTATCATAGGGTAACCTTTATAAAATTTGCATAGGTGACATGGTTCATTAGTATGTGCCTGTAGAAGATCAATTAAAAGTTCTTGAAGATGCTCATGAAGCATCCCATAGGGGTCATCATGTAGGGAGATGCACAACCATCAAGATTCTTATGGATGGATGCATTTGGCCAACACTCTTAGGAATGCTTACCAATTTGTAAAATTCTATGAAGGAACCCAACATGATGGTTTGATAACCACAAGCTTTAAAAATTAACAACAATGAATCCAATTTTTGAAATTGTTTCATTTATGGGGAATTGATTTTATGGGTCCAATCATGTCC
The DNA here is from genome assembly GCA_015680685.1 of Gnetum montanum. Taxonomy (NCBI): domain Eukaryota; kingdom Viridiplantae; phylum Streptophyta; class Gnetopsida; order Gnetales; family Gnetaceae; genus Gnetum; species Gnetum montanum. Next base: position 193,161 of record MNCI01014464.1, read on the forward strand.
ATATCAACTAAGAAGTCTTATATTATTATTATTATTGACTATGACGTCAAATGGGCGGAAGCTAGTGTAGTATTTGACTATAATGAAATAATTGCAAAATTCTTTTAAAAATAGGAAGTAAATAGGTTTAATTTGCCCAGGGCACTCATTTCAAATAAGAAAATGTTTAAACTAAAGTTATAATAGGAAAATTAAATAGACCCTTATTAGAACAATTAGCAAATATAGGTGAGATTGGAGCACAATGTTTAATGATTCTTTATGGGATTATCACTCTACAAGGAAGCTTCCTATAGGTTATTCCCCTTAAAAATTAGTATATAATAAGTTTTCTAACTTTTCCATCTAGATAGAACTCTATACATTAACCATATCATGTGAACTTAATATTGATCTTACTCTAGCATAAAAGAAATATCTAATGAACCTTAATGTGTTAAGTGAAGATAGAAGGATAGCAATAATACTTAATGAATTCTATAAAGGATATACTAAACAATGATATGATGTCTAGATTAGATGTGTAAAATTTAAACTAGGTAATAAGATTCTATATTATAATCTAAATCATGTGTCATAATACATCAACTTTCAAAATCTTTGGGAAGGATGCTACATTATTCACTACATGTTCAAATCTGACATCTTATAAATATACCATCATAATTACTCACAAAAGCTCATTTTAGTTAACATCCAACAAGTTAAATCATTTAGGGACCTTGAACAGTCACGAAACTATCCTCAACCTTCACTGTTGTTATAGCTTGATCCATCTTTTGCATCTCCATCATTAATCATAGTTGTCGAGGAGATAGCAATTTTGATTAAAAACCTTGTGACAATGATTTTACGTTTTTCATTTCATATTTTTCTTATTTATAAATTTCTTTATAATTTCTATTTTTTTCTATTTTTCTTAAGTTTTTATATATAATTTTTAATTTTATTGAGTCTTTTATTTCATGCATTTGGAAATATTTTTGGTTAACAAAGTTGTCAAAAATGTGCAAGAATCAACTTTGTTTATTAAAACTTTGTAATATGATATTAGATTGTTGAAGGAGTAATTATGCATGATAATGCGATCATCATAATTATGCAAAGCATGATAAATTCTCAAATAAAAAAACTTGAGATTGGGCTATTTTATCATTCTGTACCATCCCCACTAGGTGAAAAAACCAAAAATGTTGAAAATCCCCAAGATTGAACATTATTGAAATTTTGGATCCCAACTCTTGGTTACATTGCCATCTCCATAACTATCGTTGATGTCACTATCATGGCATTTGTGCTACTTCAACTCCTTTGAAATCACTTATCCTCACATGCGCTTTGTCTTTATGATGATCAACATTGAAAATATTTTGGCTAAAAGTGTGAGTTTGAAATGGAATATGCAAAGTAGTACATGGTATTATCTACACTTAGCATGTTCTTTTCTCACTAATTATCCTTAAGGCATGAAGTGTGTTGAAGACTATATGCTCTCAACCAACTTATACATACATACATACCTTATCTACTTCCATACTGATCATTTCCCTCACCATTAACATACTCCTTTTTTGCTTTTAGTTTTTACCATTTCATCTTTTATATTTCATTATCTTAGTACAAAGTAGTTTGACTGGTTAACAAATAACATGTGATTATGCAATTTATACATTCAATTCCAAAGAATATGTTGAAGCATGTGTCACTTCTCACAAAAATTCTATGATGTGTAGCAATGCTTTGCTTTGTTCTCAAATGTACACTATAAACATAACATTAGTTTACATTCATTATGACAATTTTTGTGTTTGCTAGGAGATTTATTACAAATAAATCTATGTAACAATTACATCATGAGATAGCTATGCATGGTTTACTTAGTTAGAGCATGTTGTTATGCAAGTGATTGGTTCTATTTAGTAGATACATTAGTAATTTTACATGTTAATGACATGATAGTAGGGAAAAGATTTCAGTTTCTATTACCTTTTATTCATTTTTTCTAATCAAAGCTTTCGTTTGCTTTGGATAGAGTTTTTCCCTTCTTTTCACAAGAAACCCTTTACTGAGAAATAAAAACTCATAAGGGTCTTTTAGTAAGAAGTGAAAATCTATTAGGGGACTTTTAAACAAGTGAAACATAGGTACACCTCAAGATATATAATCTGATTATAACTTTATATACCTCTACATTGCCCACAAAAATTGAACCCATGGACTTGAAGCTTCCAAATTATGTGTCTTACCACCAGGCTAACACCTCATTGTTTACACTTTTTCTTTGGATACTCTTCATTAATATATTGTACTCTAATTTTTTAAATATTATTTTTCATTATTTTGGGATTTGATACTATCACACCTTCCCCCTACCCCACACTACCCCCTCTCATCCTATGTGGCTATCTTGATACTAGGAAAATGATTTTGAGAATAAAGGCATAAGACTCTTTAGAAAACAAATGAAGGCATATGGATCACCAAATTATAAAGAATGTTGAAAATGTAATAGAAAAAGGAAAATGGACAACATTTTTCATAATCCATCCATATGGATGTAAGGAAGGATCCTTACTACCAATTTTATACCATTGACATAAAATAAATGAGTACATATAGAAGAAACAACTTCTATTATAATCAATAAGTATATGGGTGTGTTGAAGGCTAAAATAATTTAAGGTGGGGAAGGAGGTGTTGTCAGACCCCAAAATAATTTGGCTATTAGCACATCCTAAAACATATAAACAATAGGATACATTTAAAAAATTATAAAAAATAAAATAATGTCTCAAGTATGATTCAAACTAGCAAAGTCTTTCATAATAAGACAATGACATAACCAAAATTAGTCACATCTTGGTAGCCACAACATTGGATTTCACTTGCTAATTTGTCATTGTTAAGTACATTGTGAGGTATACAATAAACTATGAAAAGAAATCAAAATTCTTTCAAAAGATATTACTTCAAATTTCAAACATTCAAAATTCATATGAAAATGTAATGAATGCATATAAAAGACTTATGATGAATGTTGAGGCTAATAACAACATTAAATCTTTGGAGGTTTATCATTTATTATATAACCTTCCTTTGAATCAATGTAGGTGAATGTTTCACAATTTGAATGTTCCGACAGAAGTATATGAAAAGGTTTCATCAAAAAATAATGAAGTTGAAGAAGTTATAATGTATACATCAATTATTAATGGGTAGTAATAAAAAACTTCTCATTTGGAAGGAGGACCCTCACTTAATGCTTTGAGAAACTATGCACCATAATGGAAGCCACAAGAAATAGTTAATGTGATTAGAAATTATCCTTGATTATTAGTTTCTCTAAGGATGAATGACAAAAGATGAATAGATTACTATTAGTCTCAATTACTATTGAATTATTTTTTTAAAGATCTTCATGAAGAAAGCCTTAATGAAAATTTTTAACATGTTTATGAAGAGAAAGATTAGTATGAATATATCCTTCCTCCAATATAGAATCATGTAGAATATGACTTTCACATACTAAATTACCATATTCTAATATTTGCTTGTTTCAAAGAATTGAATTTGGAGTGCTTGAATTATAAAGCATCGAGATAAAGAACATGATTGGTTAAGTTCCTACCATGGAGAAGTTGTTGCAAATATTGTTATATCTTTTACTTCTAGTTATAGATCAAATCAAATAATGATGTGTTTGGAAAAGGATTGGAATACAATTGACATATCTTCCATGGGTATTCAATAAAAAATATGTTATGAAGTGAAAATATAACTATCCACCTTCATTACGAGTTTAAAGATAATAATGTTGATCTATTGTTGATAATAATTCAATGAATAGTGAGAATACGAAAATCATACTTCATTAATGTCATTTGCATACAATTCTCATGGAATTATTTTTTAGGTAAAAACATTCATTAAAAGATTTTTAACTTTAGTTAAATAGTGTATACCTTATTAGCTACATTCAAAAGAATAGTTTGATGTATAAGTGTATGAATTATGTTGTCTAGAGTAAGAGTGTACAATGGAGAATGCACAAATCTTGTTCTTTGTTCATAAGTCATGAAATTTTAATCTAGAAATCTTATTTTTTGTCCATATGTCTTGAAATTTTTGATACATATATGCTATTACTTATCAACAAAGAAGATTCTCATTTGCCAATCTATAAATATATATTATAAATAGATAATTAAGCTAGTAGAAACTATTCACAAACCATTAGTGATGAGTCATGATTTGCCTATCTTGACATCGGAGCCTTGACATCTAATGAATTGTTGTTTTTTGTCTACTCTGACATTGGAGTTGTGACGTCATGTAAGCGACATTAGTGCCTAGATGCAACATTGAGTACCCGACGTTGGGGTATATACTTTAGCCTATAAATACAACGCCTAGGCTCCTATTTTGAGTTAATTTTTAAGTTAGTTTTTAGTTTCTCTTCTTTGAAAGTCTATTATTTCCAATGCATGCTCGCAATGTGATGTTTGTAATCATATGACACCTTTGTTCGAATGTGATGTACTTGCACACATTACATGACTAGCAATAAAGATCGAGATTACTTCCATCATTACAACTTCCGCTTAGATTATTGTTTCTTTAAATATTTACTACTTTCTTTAGTTAAATATTTCCATTTATTATCATTTACTATTCTTGTAATTAAGTAGAATGTGTACGCCTTAATCATGATGTTTATGCCTTAATCACAAGTATTTAAGTGTAGATACTTGGTAATCCAAAGGTGTATAGTTTGGCACAACTAGTGATGTATACTTAGTAATCCCAGAAGTAGTTTCACAAAGTCCAAGATGTATACAGACGATTAAGAGTGGATACTCATAGCCGGTAGGTTAGTTTAGATCTCGTTTTCCATTATTCATTAGTCTAATTAATTCATCTCTTTATCACCATCAAGAGTAGCATAGAATTAGGAGCAACATCATATGCCTCACTTTGGACTAAACCATACATGACAAAGATACCACTAATCTAAGTGGGAAGATAGCAAACTACAATCAAAGCATAATGATCTAGATACCACAACTAGTACCATCCATAGAATTCAACTGGATCGTGCATGAACACTTATGATTCGTATGGTTGAGTGTAGGGGTACCTCCTCTCTCATCATTGGCGCCATTGCCAAGGATGGTGCTAGTTATCTAGATTAGTTATATTATACACAATCACTGTAAAAGGTATTAACAATATATCTTTTAGAAACTCTTAGCTCACACACACCATAAATCAAGAACAATGTCTCTCTCACATGGAAGCGACCATGCACTGTATAGCAAACACATTCATTGGAGAAATAATGAGATATATGATGAATAAGATTAGAGTGATCAACCTTATGTAGGGGTTTCTTATGATCATGAGCACCTTAATGACACGCAAAGACTGCATTCACTGAAGATAGACAATCTTAGAGGAGATGACATAGGCCCTTAACTAGGGGAGGCCTCAAGGCCTAAGACCTCCTTGAAAATTAGAAACAATAAATTAAGGGACCTTGGGGAACACCATAGAAGCCATGGCAACTCTTCTAGTTCCTCATTTTCCTCTTTCCCTTTAATGTCTAGTTCTAATGAAGATGAACATAGGTATAGAGATAAAGCTCCACTAAAGGGTTGGACTAAAAACCAGAATTGAACCCATGGGAAAAGTTGAAGAAGTCACCATGAACATAGAAATTTCCCTCATAATCTATTTAATGACAACAAACCCTTATTGGCCACTAAGAGTTTAATGCATATCACAAAGGTCGTTAAGATATCTCACAAGCAGTGCAAAAAGAGTCAACTACCTACGCTTGACATGAATAATATTTCGAAATTTGTAGGAGGCTATGATTTAGATCCGCAACATCATTTACAAGCCTTCCATGATGCTTGTGCTAACTATAACATTGAAAGTGTATGGCAAAAGATTAAGCTCTTTCCTAGGACACTAATTGACAGAGCCAAAGTGTGGTATCAATCGTTGAAACCAAATTCAATTCGACGATGGTCTACAATGATAAAAATTTTCAATGAGAGATACCAAACCTATTAAAGAATGTCCAATCTAAGGAGACAAATCTAAGAGTGGAAACAAGAACAACATGAACCCTTAGACATGGCCTTAGATAAATATTATGCCTTACTGAATCAATGCCTAGGCCATGGTTTCTCTGAGGAATAGCAACTTTACCATATCATAGATGGGCTTCATAATGAAACAAGGGCAACCCTTGGGATGTATGCCCCAGGGCAATTATATGAGCTTCAAGCCCATCAGATCAAAGAGATAATAGAGTGTGTGGCAAAAGAAGAAGGAGAGATGTGCAAATGGGAGAATGTCAAGAAATCTCAATGGGATCCAACTTTTCAATTGAAGAAGGTTAAGATTCATAATAAGGAAAATGAAACCACTCTCGATAAGGTGATCCCATAACAAACCTTGCCGATGAAGGAGTCTATCGATGATCTAGAAGAAAATTTTAATAGGATGTCTAAATGGATAGATGAGAATGTCACAACTCTTATTGAGATGGTCATGGAGAAGATCATGCAACACATGCTAG
>MNCI01014465.1:0-21436 GCA_015680685.1 Gnetum montanum
GGCATTTCATCTAATAATTTTTTAACAAACAAGAATTGTTAAAAATGTATGTGCATAATGCAAAAACATAAGAAATCATATAAAGTGGAGCAAAGCATCAAATTACCATACATGAAATGATAGCACTATAGGAAAAAACCTTTTCATGGGTTTGACTTGCCAAACATGCTCTAGTCCTAGGTAAGGCTATGAGTCAATGATGGGATCTAAGCAAAATTTGAACCGAGATTTAAAACTATGGCTTACCAAAGATCCTAGTTGACATTATAGATCTAGATCTAGCTCTTCTCCAATCTAGCAAGTCTTCCTCTCTAGTTCTATCTTTCAGATGTTAACTATGCAAATGGATGATCCTTCATGGAATGGTTGCCACGTATGGATGCCTACAAGGGTAAAACAAAGGTTATGTCAAAAGGTAATCTAATTGGAAAATTAAAAATAAAAAGAAATTATAATTCTAAAATATTTTTAAAATAGTTTTCTAACATGGACTAATACTAACACTAGCCTAATGGGCATTCCCTAAGGATAAGCATATAGTTATATCTCAGCTAAAGCTAATAGCAAATCATAAGGTTAGAGCATAACTAATGAAGAGGCTAACATGAGACCATCTAAAATATAAGCTAAAAATAAATTAAAAACTAAGAATAAAAAAAATAAACTCTCAATTTGCAAAATACAAAGTATCCAAATAATGCATACCATAAATGAAAGTAGTACCTTATGTGCCAATGACTACCTAATACTAGCTAAATTAAAACTCCAAAAAAAAGGTTAGTGTGCATATGCTAAATTAAAAGAAAAATATATAAATATATAAATATATTAAAAATACTAAAATAAAAAATAATATATTAAAAATTTGTAAGGAAAAGGAAATTGAAAAGGAGATAGCAAGGCACTAGCTCAAACCACAAAATCCTAGTTAACAATGAGATGTGCTACAAGTCTTGGCTTAGTTACCTTAGGTCATAGATTCAATTCTACTTGGTAGCACTTAGTTATAAACTTATATAAATCTTTGGGTATAGCTATATTTTAATTATTTTAGGTTCGAACACCCTCCTTCACTCACAAAAGCATAGTTAACTAAAGGGAAAAGATTAATAAATCATAGATAGGTTAGTAATTAAGACATCAAGGATTTAAATCACAAACATACTTGGGCTAAGGGGTATCTAAGGTATGGATGTTGCAAAATTTGTTCATGTTTTTGACATGAAAATCAAGATGGTCTACCCAAGTCTCATTTCATTTATGCTTACCCTTAATCTACCTTCATTGAATGGAAGTGGCCTGCCTAGCAGTTTACCCAAGTCTTATTTCATTTATTTCGTTGACACAAGAATTTAGAATACATACCTAGGTTACATTTTATTCATGTTTACTTATGGCTCATTTCATTCATATTTTTCAGGATCATGCATTTGATCATAAAATTGCAAATCATAGTATTAAAGCTTTTTGCTAAAGTGTTTTACAATTCACAATAAATAGATTATAAATCAAAATATCAAACCTATAAATCATAGTATCAAATACTTTTTAGATCATGTATTGAATCATAAAATGACATATCATAGTATTGAATATTTTTATTAAAATACATAACCATACACAGTTTTAAAACATGTAAATTATAGTATAAGATCTTTTTAATAAAATGCATTATAGAAGGAATTCCTTGCTACATTATCATATTAAAAATTTTCATGTAAACCATCTTAAGATGCCAATATCACAAAGAAAATTTCTATGTCACATGAACTATAAAAACAAGGCTACTATGCCATACAGATTAATAAAACACACATCTACAATATCTTCTTTGGCATTTTCATTCTACTTATATTCATATCATGTGTATGTTCATTCCCAACATTACCTTTTATTTAATTATAGTATAATTTTTAGGTGACATAACATTGGAATTATCAAATTATGATCTTTTTAATTTATTTTAACTAATGTATGGGTAATGCAGCTACATATAAAAATATCACTTTAAGAAAATAATACAGTATAACATAGCATGAGGTAACATAAAGAAGTAGTTGAAATTTCTTATTTTAAAAAATTACACAACTCCTAGCATTAAATGAAAAACAATTTAGCACAAAATGCACACTAAAGCCCTAAAGTACTAGTCCAAATGATAACTATATTGAAAATTAATAAGTAGTGTTATTCATGATTACTTCTCCTATAACTTAGTGAGAAATTTTCTTTGAAGAAAAATATTTCTTCAAACTTATATTCTATAGGTAAGATAGTTAGAGGATATTGGTATGTTTGTAATTTTTTCATTATTATATTCATTAATTATTATTTTTTAAATAATGAATCTTAAATTTCATCTGTTATAACTCCTAGTAATTGTTTGCAAAAGAATACGCTAACATTTCTAGTCAAGTATTTTCAAACACAAGAGCATTTCAAAAAATGCATAAAAATTTTATAAAAATGAACACATCAAGATAATAATAATAGATGCATAACAATTATAAAAAAAGGCATGTCATTTACTATTGTACAAAATGTTCCCTTTCTTCATTTCATCCACTACCCTAACATTACTATATCTATGGTTAATTTTAAAGAATTAGAGTTGTATTCATTTTTTGATATAGAATAATTTCTAAAATAATGACAAGTTAGAATGAAATTTTTAACACTATTGTAAAAATAAACATAAACTAATTTGAATAGTATTTTACTCATATTATTATTAGCATTTGATTATTACTTATTTATTATTCTTCTTCAACTTTTATGTTTCAATACATTATTAGTTTTGTTCACCACTAATAAAAGGTTCTTCATTTATCTAAAGATTTATCCATATTTGTGTGTAGGTCATTTATTTCTACTAGTAATTATATATTATTTATTCATTTTATTAGTGTACCTTTTAGGTTTATTGCATTTTCTCTTGCATGCTAGTTATTTTTCTTTTACACTATCAATTACAAGTTGTTTATTTGTTTATTGTTCATACTTGTATTGCATATTTATTTTAGAATAAATTCTATTTACCTAAATAAGATCAAGTTAGGAAATATAGGATAACAAACAAATTTATTTTATAGGGAACAAATATGAGAATATATGGTTACAACAAAACATATCATTTAGTGTTGAAAATTGAACATTTTAATTGTGTAATGTGTAGCAAATCTCTCTAGTATAATTAATTATGTTTGCATTAATATCAAAATTTAGCAACCAAAAATTAATCATTTAGATTTCAAATAGCTATATATATATATATATATTTTCTTATTTTGAGACAAATGATGCTTAATTCTCATGGTGGGAAGAAATGGTTTCATTCTCCAGCACCATGTATAGTACATGACCTGGTCCATAAAACTTAAAAAATTGGTCAATTTTTAAAGGATGCATATCAAGATAATAAAGTTACTAATACAATCTCTTTCTATGAAGATCTATACAATTGAATATTTATAGGTGAATTTTGAAATTATACAAATTAATTTTTCTGTGCATGTGAGAAAATGAACATTTACTTAATGATATTCATATCAATTGAAATAGCTTAAAAAGCATGCATGACCATGTATGATAGAGTTGGAGAAACATAAATAAGTGTGCAAGATCTATAAGGGGAATTATGTCACTTATGAACATGTATGTTCATAAAATATTGATTGAGAAATATATCATTTCATTTGAATAGAACCTTAGCCAGTTGAATAGAAACTTGCATGCCCATATATGATAGACATATCATTTTATTTCCATTAAGCTCATGGATAATGAACTTGTAAGGCTATGTGTGTTATGGGTAGCTAAGTTTAATATCATTAAAGATCTAATTAACTCTCTTGTTTACTATTTTTAAATAGAGTTTACTAGTATTTATAAACATGCACTCCTGTGCATGGTAGATTGGGATATGTATCATTTCATTTTCATTGATCTCATGTAATAGGAACTCACATGACCTTGCATGTTATGAGCATATGATTTTAGTTAAATATAGTAATTAATAATTTTTTCATTAAAATATTTGTTGAATTATGACTCTATTGATGTCAAGGGACTTAAGTATACAATATCATGAAATGTTATCTTCTTGTTAGGTGTAACTAGGTAATATCATTTTAAATAATAAAAAAAAGAAAATGTTTTAATTACTGTTGATTCATTTATTACAATACTCAAAATTAATACTTTTTTTATTCTAGGGTATCATCAATGATGGAAGATGCACCATTAGTTATACATGAAAGAAAATTATTGTTTGGAAGAAGGATTTGTGCAGTGCATAAATGCTCTACATTAGGATTTCTTACTAGTGGCTTAATATAGAGACTGCATGAGGGAGATAGCACTAGGGATTCTAGAAAGGATAACTATAAAGAAATTTTAATTGATACCTATTTAGAATTAAAGAATGTGATGATAAAGCTTGTAGATAATGAGTTAGGAATATACCTTGAAAACATATATGAGGAATGTCACAACTGTCATTTCTTTAGTAGAAATCAACTTTCAATGAATGTATGAAAACAAATGTAGTGTTTATGATAGTGAGGTAGATACATACATCTAGATTCCCTACATGCATGTTCTACAGGAACATATGATTGATATTTTTTCATAGATTTAGCTAGTTGAGCTATTTAGTAGTTGACCTATGCATCCAATATGCAATACATGTATTGATATAAGGGCTTACAAGATGGTGTAGGGACACCTCTTCCGATCTCGTTGTTTTAGCCTACATGTTATGTGATTTTTTGAATTGATTTTGTTGGGGATGATTCTTGGATGTTTTGGCATATTTTGAGGTGTTTTTGGCTTATTTTGATGAGTTTAGAAGGTTCCAAGGTCTATGGGGACTTGTTAGGAGTAATTTGGAGGCTTTTGACATCAAAATGAGCATTTTTATTTTTGACACCTACAAGATAGATATCTCCCTAGAAAGATGAATGTCTCCACTAAGACGTCTCACCTAAAGTGTGGACATCTCAACACTAGAGTAAATGTCTACTATTTTAGTAGAAATATCTCATAAAATCAAGGCTTTCATAGTAGAAATCCCAACAAAGCCAAAGATAACCTAGACGCATGAGGAAACTTCCAAAAATGTCAATTCCAATTTAAGAAATAGGTAAAGCAAGATGGAAACAATTGGGGAGAAGGTGAGAAGACTTGGGAAACATGTAAGGAACCTCAAGTTGAGTTGAGGAAATTTTTTTAGGATTTTTATCTTACAATTTCTTATAAATATTGATGTAATTCATCATGGTTAGTGTCATAGTGCCAAGTGCTAAAGTGCCAAGTGCCATAGTGTCAAGTTCCAAAGTACCAAGGGCCAAAGTGTAAACATGAAAGGGCACACATCATAATAGATGGTAAGAGATAGAGCTCTTAAGGGAAGAGAGCTTGTGCAAGGAAGTTGAGTGAGAGGCAAGGAAGGACACTTGAGAGAGATTAGAAGAATCTCTTATAAGTGTCTTGTCTTGAGCTTGGGCTCCATTGTGAGCAATTGAGGATTAAGAGAGGACTAGTGCGGCCTCTAAGATCCTTGGGAGAGTTGTGAGTTGAGCTTGGCTCCTCATATTTGATGTATTTTCTATGTATTTAAGAAATTATCTTAATATAAGGAAGGTTTTCTCTATTTCATTGTGTCATTCTTATTTTCCAAGCTAGATCTACTTGGAAGTTGTGGATTGGGTCCTATTGGGATTTATCAAGGTGCAACATCCCTGCGCCACAAGAGAAGGTAATCCACAAGAGTAGGATATCATGACAATAATCAAAAACTTTTTTATTTACACCATAATTGATTTGGTGCAAATATAGATGAAATGAAAAGTATTTGCTACAAACTAAAATATGTTCAAAATATTACTTTGGAAGAAATAAATAAGACATCAACGGTGTTGTCCAGGTTAGATAAAAAGATGTTATGCCATATATTATGAATTAATTTTAATTGAATTAGATCATAATTAATGGTCTTTCTCAAATAATAACCATGCAATATTATAGTAGAGAAATATATAAGAAGTCTAGGTTTACTATTCATAGAAACCCGAGCAATTTTTTTTACTATCACTTAAGCAATTTTAAGTAGGTTCATGTATATATTGATCATGAAAAAAAATGTTAAAATAAATCCCTAGTCTAGTAGTATAGCAGTAATTAGAATTTTTTAATGAGTAGTAAATGAAATTATAAATTAGTCATCCTTTGAGAGTAGGTAGGTTCTATGAGATGGTGTTGACTTTCTAGTATGTCAAAACATTAAGGAAAATGGAGTACAAGGATGTTTGTGTGGTTGTGTCATTGTTGTGCTTGTGGGATAAGAATGTGAAGGCTTGTGGAAGCTCAAGAACATGAACAAGGAACAAAGAATTCAAGTGCAAAGAAAGGTTGAAGAAAGATGTCTCCAAGAAACAGTTGACATCTTGGTAGGATTGAAGGTCATAGTAGACATCTTGGTAGGATTGAAGGTAACACAGGCGAAGATGTCTCTACAAAACAGCAAACATCTTTCATTAGACAAAGATTTCTTTCATTAACTAAAGGTGTGTTCCCAAAATGAAGGATAGTTACAAAAGGACATCCTTCACCAAAAGAAGGCATCTTCCCAGAATGGAGGCTAAATGTAGAAGATGTCTTAGTCATGAAGAAGACATCTTCCATGATCGTTAGCTAGCCATTGCATGAGTTCCAAGATGAATTTGGAAATATAGTGGCTATAAGAAGACATCATTCTCATTGGAAAATGTGCAAGCTCTTGTACTATCATTATGTAATCATTTGGCAATCCTTGTAATCATTGTTGCTTCTCATTATTCTATCTTTTGTTTATTGTAAAGTGATCTATATCTCAAGTACAAGGATCAGAAAACTAAGTTGCATTCATCCCTTGTAATCATTGTTCTCTTCTATTGCCATACGAGGTTGATGTGCTTCTTACTAGAAGGCATCTTTCTTGATTTTTTTGGGATCCTACAAAATTGAGTGTTGGTGTAGCGCCACAACACTTCGAAGTAGAGCTCAAGTTGTAAAGGTTGTGGGATCCTGGAAATCACTTTCTAAGCTTGTTGGGACCTTGTGAGGTTGAGTGGATTCATAGCATCAAATTACCAAAGCTAATCTTAGAGCTTGTATGGGGCATGGTAGCCTCCAAACCACATTTGAGAGCAACAAAGTCCTGAGATGAACTTGTGAACTACCCTCCAAGTTTGGACTATCCAAGTTGGAAAACGACATTAAATTTGGTATGCATTTTTTCTCAAAGTATTTTAATTTGAATAACTTATTCATCCCCACCTTCTAAGTTCAATGATCCACAAGTGATATTGAAGCTTGGTACTCTTCTTCATCATCAACTTCAAAGAGTGAAAAATGGAGGGGATATCTTATACAAAGCCACCCATGTTTGATGGATTTAACTTTACCTACTAGAGAGATAGAATGCAAGGATTCTTTAAATCCATGGAGTTTGAAGTTTGGGAATCAATCCTTGAAGGCTATACTCCACCTATTGATAGCTCCACTAGGATCATCAAGCCCTACAACAAATGGACACAAGAGAAGAAAGATAAGGTCATGTTTAACTATAGAACAAAGAATTATTTATGTTGTGGTTTGGATAAACCTAAATTTAATAGAGTAGAAGGATGTAAAATGGCTAAAGAAATTTGGAAAATTCTTGAAGCTAAATATGAAGGAACCACTTTTGTTAAGTAATCAAAATTGTTAGTCTTGCAAAGAGAGTAGGTTAAGCTTAAAATAAGAGAAGATGAGAAGATAAAAGATTACTTATCTAGAGCCAATGGTATTGTTGTAGCTATTAGAGGTACTAGTAATGATTTTCTTGAAAGAAATGTGATCATTAGAATGATCAGAACTCTTCATCCAAAGTTTAGACCTAAGGTCATGGCCATGGAAGAAATTAGAGATTTCTCAACTCTAAAATTTGAAGCATTTCAAAGTGCTCTAATTGCTTATGAAATGAATCTCATAAGTAAAGGAGCTATCCAAGAAAGATCCATTGCCTTCAAGACTACCTCCAAGGAGAAGGAGCTCAATAAGCATGATGAGGGTAATGAAGATGAGTTTGCTTTTCTCACTAAGAAGCTACAATGACTAATAATGAGAAGAAACAAAGGAACACATCAACAAAAATTCAATTAGTTCAAAGGTAAGAAAAGAGGTAAGAATTTTTTGAATTCTAATTTAGATTTCTCTTCTATAGAATGTTGGGTTTGTGTAGGAAGAGACCATATGGCCTTTGAATGTCCTAGTAATTTCAAGTTGCAACCCAAGAACAAATCCATTGAAGAAGTTAAAAGGACCAACTTCTATACAAGTTGGGATGATGGGAAGCAAAGTCAGGAAGAAGTGGAGGATGATGCAAAAAATTCACATCTCATTTGTATGGCCCTCATTGATGATGACACTTATTCATTATTTGATGATCTTAATGATGAAGAAAGGTTTGATCTTTTATCTAATGAGATTCTATCATTTTCAAGTCTTTACATTAAGTTAAATAAATAAGTGAAGTCTAAAGATTAAGAATTATCTTTGTTGAATTTGACTATTTTTGATCTTACTAAACAACTCTCATACCTAAGGTCTAAGAATAAAAAGCTAATCTCATCCTTAGAATAGGTCAAATTGGAAGTTGTATACCTCAAATTAATAAATGAAAGATTGACATAGGGAAAGGAATCACTTTGAATGATACTAGGACAAGGAATAATTCCACATAACAAGAGTGGTTTGGGATGCTACACACAAGAGCAATCACCTTCTGTAAACCCATCACAATTGAATGATACTTTGGAAGAAAAAGCTAACACATCAAAATGAGAGGAAGCACCCAACAATCAAAATGATCCTAAAATATTTGATCATCCTAATCCCACGTACTACCACAGGAGGATTAGATGCTATTATTGTCATAAGTTAGGACATGAACAATGGGATTACAATCTTGAGTATTATCATATAAATAATTGGTCATATCATAAGACTCCTTGGTCTTATCAAAATGCACTAAGAAAGGATTTTGTGCAAGATCATAGGAGAGATCAAATGTCAACTAAAAAGACTAGAGGAACCAAGAAATAATGAAGAATTAAATGATAGGAACAAGGGAATCATGATACTCTCACCAACAAATTCATAAGAGGAAGTCAAGCTTTGAACATTGAAGAAGTTTCGTTGAGAAGAAAATCCTCAAATAAGGAAACTCATTCTATAGCCCTTTGAATACCATTACTTTGACAATGTAGTAGGTAAGTAGAGGTAAGTTTTTAAAATTTTTTTGCAAGCTTTCATTAAGACTATGGTTCATTGGCAACCTTTCCCAACCCCATCCTGTTTTTGGCAAAGATGTCTTCACAAAAAGAAAGACATCTATAGAAAGATGTTTTTTAATGAGCAAAGATGTATTTCTAAGTGTTCATACCTCATAGTAAATATTTCTATTGAGCATGAAATATTTCTTCTATAATTTTAAAACATAGGAAAGACATCTTCCTTCTAAAAAGGACATCTTGTTTTTTGTTCAAAGTCCTTGTTTTCCACTACTATTAAAGACAAAACCCCCATTTCTTTGTTGTATTCTCTCATTTGATCCCACAGAGACAACTAGGACTCCATCATCAGTAGTGATTTTATCAGAGATGGCCCACAAGAAGGTTGAAACATTTAGAGCACCACCAAAGAAGAAGTCCAAAGAAAGTTCTAGTAGTGCACCATTCTCTTACATGCCATGGTTTTGCAACACAAGTTCACAACATAGGTTTGAGGCAACTTGAACCACTAGCATAATTTCTAAACATTTTCTTACATTTCTAGCTCACAAATAACAAGCCTTGCTAGATTATTTTAAGCTTCTGAACTAGAATACTTTCATTACTATGAGTTTTGTAGTTCCTAAGGTACTAATTAGGGAGTTATACTATAATATTGTTGTTTCTAATGTTGTTGTTGGGGCATTCACATCAATGGTTGGGGGAATTGTTGTTAAGGTCTCTCCCCAAGTTTTGAATGTAATTCTCGATATTTCTAGTTCAGATGTCTTCCAAGTAACCAGTGATACCATGCATGATATTTACACAAATGATATAATGCTCATAGGGCATGATGAATTCTATGATGTATTATTTGGAAGAGATATTTCTTTTGATAGAGACCATATTGAGAAAAGAAAGATGACTTCTAATGCCTCCACCTTGTCACTTATTGTTCTATATAACATCATTGTAAAAGGAGAAAACTACAGGAATCTACTACCATCCTAGGCTTTTGTACTTTATTTTCTTCTCACAAAATTACCATTGGACCTAGGGCATACACTCTACTAAGAAATTTTTAGCCTTTATTCCAAGGAGAGAATCTTTGGATACCCCTACCTCATTAGCTTATTAATTTACTAGAGGGGTGTACCTAATCTAGATTTACCTTTACTTAAAGATAAGAGGAGTCTTAGTGAGTACAATGAGAAGATGAGTACTTCCCATGTAGCTAAAGTAGGACCCAGCACTAGAACACAAAAATAGAAGAAGGAATAATCTCCACAACTAAGGAGATCAAAATCCATGAGTACCTAGATCAATTCATTGCTAAAGAAGCTTCTTCAATCCTTTGCACAGGCTATCAGAAAGCTTGCTAGGAAACTCTCTTACTTGTGTAAGAGTTTGGATGGAACTAGCATTCTACCTTCCTCTGATACATAGGTGTTTGAAGAGGTTACTACTCCTCCTATTTCTGATAATGAGGAGGATGTTCCTATGCCACCAAGGCATTCTGCAATAGTTGGTCCCTCACGTATCTATGACTGAAGGATGAAGTCTAACTCAGAGCCTGAGGAACCACTAGCACATGTTTAGGGGGAGCATCATGTTCCCATGTAGTAGCATCATGATCCTACACTGCCTATTTAATTAGTCCCTCCATCAATTGATGTTCCTAGCTCTTTTGAGCAATGGGCTATGGAGAGTATCTTTGGGATCATGTCCCAATGGATTCCAGCTTAGCAGCCTCCAGTTCAAACAGATCCTCCAACCTCATCTCGATTTCAAGTAAAGCTTTGTTCCATGTAGGCTACCATTCAATAGATTGAATCCTCTAATGATGATACACAAAGATCAAGCTTTTCCAACACCAATAGTAATGATGATGAGGGGGGCACTTATCATCCATCCAAATTAGTAGAGAACTCAGAGTGTGAGGATGCAATTGAGGTTAGTGATTGAGACATTGGGTCATTGTTTTCTCTCTCCTTTTGATGATGCTAAAAAAGGAGAAGATATTTTTTGGTTCTCACATATGTAATTTTGGGACTTTGAACATATGTAACTAATGTGATGTGATAGTTGAGGACAATTGTGCTCTAATGTGATTATGGACAATTTGATATGTAATAGTTTGCAAATGAGTTATAGACAAATGATCTTTTTTATTTATTATCTCTATGTGGTATACCATTGCTCTTTATTTTTTCCTTTTCGTCATTTTAGTATTTTCCATGTACTATTGAATTCCCTTGAACCTCAATGTTTTATCTTAATCCCTAGTTGCCAAAGAAATTTATATGTCTTATTATACTTTTTAAAGATTTATTTATATGCCTTATCATTTTTGATGATGTTCAAAAGGTGGGAGAGTATAGTTTCTAATATAACTAGAGATTTTTCATGTCTACTAACCCATTTTATTGACCTTTTGGTATGTCAAAACATTAAGAAAAATGGAGTACAAAGATGTTTGTGTGGTTGTGTGATTGTTGTGTTCATAGGACAAGAATGTGAAGGCTTGTGAGGGCTCAAGGACATGAACAAGAAATGAAGAATTCAAGTGCAAAGAAAGGTTGAAGAAAGACATATTCAAGAAACAATAGACATCTTGTTATGATTGAAGGCAACACAAGTGAAGACATATTTCTAGAATGAAGGCAATATATAGAAAGACAATTTTCACTAGAAGAAAATGTCTTCCTAGAATGGAGGCCAAATGTAGAAAGACATCTCAGTCACAAAGAAGACATCTTCTATGGTGGTCCACGATGAATTTGGAAACATAGTGGCTATAAGAAGACATAATTCTCATTCAAAAATATGAAACTTCTTATACTATCATTGTGTAATCATTTGCCAATCATTGTAATCATTGTTGCTTCTCATTGTTCAATCTTTTTTCTATTGTAAAGTGAGTTTTATCTCAAGTACAAGGATTAACAAACTAAGTTTCATTCATCCATTATAAGCATTGCTCTCTTTTGTTTCCTTGTGGGGTTGATGTGCTTCTTGTGAGAAGGCATCTTGCTTGAGCTTGTCAGGATTCTACAAGATTGAGTGTTGTTATAGTAGAGCTCAAGTTGTAAAGGTTGTGGGATCCTAGAAACCACTTTCTAAGCTTGTCAAGACCTTGTGGTGTTGAGTGGATTCATAGCATTGAATAACTATGGAGTGGAGCTTAGAGCTTGTATAAGGTGTGGTACCCTCCAAACCACATTTGAGAGGAACAAGGTCTAGAGGTATGCTTACAAACTACCCTCCAAGTGTGAACTACCCAAGTTGGGGAACCATGTTAAATTTGGTGTATGTTTTGTCTCAAAGTATTTTAATTTGGGGAACTTATTCATCCTCCACCACACCCCACCCCCCGCCTTCTAAGTTCAACAATGCACATATGGAACATGTGAGTTAGTGAAATCCTAGTCTATGTCAATGAATTAAAGGATATTATTGAAGAATTACATAAATCTAGGTTTAGAAGAACTTGAAAAATAGTCCATTAGTAAAAGCAAATTATTAATAATTTTTGGCCCATATTATCTAAATATCACATTCAGTAAGAAACATGATGTATTAATCTATAGAACATTTCATATCCTTGATAAGAGAAGAAAATGCATAATTGATCTAATAGTGAAGGAGAAAATACAAAGAAACTTCCAAAAGTAGTATGGCTATGTTAAAATATGTACAAATATATATTATATTTATAAATAAATGGCAACAAGGTAACCACAAAATTACAGTACCATGATTCATGATAGGATGGACAAGTCTGAGATATTGATATGATAGCTTTTAATTCTATCTAAGGGTGTATTTAAGAAAGAAAAATTTCAAATACCCTTCACTGGAATACTTGTGAAGGATCATGGATTAATTTTCTTTGATCATTGTGTGTTATTTTATGCATAGATGAACTTTTAGTTTACCATGAATTCCTTGTTAAAGTATTTGTAAGATCTTGAGGAGCATCCCATAGAAAAATATGGGGGCTATACTATATGATAGTAAAATAGAAGGAAGCTTTGACTTAAGAAAGCATTGCTATGTCAATATTTATTAAGTAATTACAAGTTCTATCAATTAGATATCTCCGTAAGAATATAAATAAGAACAAACTTTTAGTTGTTACTAAGAATCTTATTTTACAAATGGATAATTACAAAGGAGACAATGAAAACTAATATAAATATATCTCTATTTTCTTTATTGATAATAATTTTTTTTAATGTCATAGAGCTAAGATTCCTACTAATGGAATACATTCATAAAGATATTGATGGGACTTTCAACATGTTATCTATAAAAATGTTAAAAATGGAACTAACTTCACTTTTAAAACTCATGGATCTTTATTGTATAATAGATATTAATAATGGTAGAAACTATAGTCCATACTATATTGATGAAATATATGAATTTAAGGGTTATGTTCATGAGTTTATTTCTAATAGAGAAAAAAGATTATATTGCACCCAACACATTCACTATATTAGATTTTATTTTGACATAAAATTTTGGCTATGATTTGGAAGAGGAATATAAGAGCAAAAAAATGATCTAATACATTTGAACTTTGGAATAAGGTTAATGGGTGGTTGCATATCCATGTAGGAGATCTGCCAAAATTGAAATATGGATTAGAATAATTATAGGATTACATTTGGAAAGTTAAAGAATGTGCAACCTCTTGAATTAATGCATGCAAATAAATTATGAAAGGGATGTGAATGTCAAAAATATTGGAGTAGAAGAATAAAATTGAATATTAGTTTATTGTAATGTCTAGGTTTCTAGAATTGTAATATTTGAATATAATTTGACCAATGTCTTGATAAGCATTTTGGTTAGGTAATGTTTAAGGAGAGGTAACAAGAATAATAGTAATAGCTGATAATGAGAAAAAAGATCTTCTCATTGAGGCATAGGTTGTTGTGCAAAAAACAATCCTAAAAAGATGTTTAACCTATTCTATAATATTAAGAAGATAATAATTTTGTTATTTTATCTAAGAGACTTAAGTAAAGGATATGTGATATGGATTGGAAGGATGCATGATTTAGAATAAGAAAATGATAAGCTTAAACAACTCAAAATGGATTAGTTTGCTCAAAAATCAAAAAAAANGTAACTAAACAACACTTAGGATTTATCTATTAATGTTATGTATTGAACTATCATTAAATGGTACATTTACCAATTTTGTCTTAATATTGGTTATAGTAAAATAAAATTATGAATTAAATTTTTAACTATTTTCTATACAATTTATTTATATCTAATAATATGGGACTATCATTTTATTAAAGATTATACATTATAACATAGCATGATCAACCATGCATATTCTAGGTATTAACATAAAATGAATTTTCCCAAAAAGTTTTGTTAATTAACCTTGAATTTACCAACGTTTTAAAAATATTTTAAAATTCTTATCTTTTTATAACCTTGATTTTTTGAAAATTTATTAGATATTTTAAATTTAATAAAAATTTCCTTGCATTTCATTTTGTACCCAACAAATCCATATTTAATGAAAGCATATAAGGTTAGTGATATGAGTACTTAATATTAATTTATAAGTATAGGTATTTTAGTAGTCTTTATTTACTATTGGTGCTAGTTCTTCCTAACTAGTAACACTAACACACTAGCCTTCTAAAGGATGAATCTAGACACATACCCACTCTCTTAGATCATGTACCAACTATAAAGATGATTATATGTCCTCTCACTCTCAAGATGAGGCTTGAGACAAGAACCTCATTGATGCATTATAGTAACAATCAACCTAAAAACCTCTAGGATGCCTCACCACCAACTAGTCTACTCCCTCATTATGGCTTCACCCACCACATAGTTACAAAACAATTATGCTATTTATAGCATCTTAATGAAACATATCATACATAATGATCATAAGCAATTCATGCTACATGCATCATCACAAGGTTACTCTCAAATGAATACAATAAGAAACCCATGCTGCATGCATCCTATTAACTTCATTTCATGACACATTTGCAATGAACTAGCATGTTAAGCCAAAATTCACAGTTGCACTTAATGCATACTAAGTTATGCTTGCAGTGTTACATCACAATACATAAGCCAAGCACATACATGAATCATCATAGCATATTGGCCTTGCTCAAGGTCCTAGTATAAATTTCATTTTCTTTTTGTAGACTCGACATCATACACAAAATTTTCTTACCTTATCATAACCTAAGAATGGCTGATGTTCCTTTAATTTTCTCCAAGCACCAGTTCACCATGGCTCTTAATAAGATCATAGCCTTCACCATGAGTTGGTCATGATTCAAGTGTAGTTCACTTTGGTAAAAGAAATATTAATAAAAAAGTTTTAGAATCCTTTTCTCAACTTTTTTTTAGGTCTATTATTCCTTACGTTGGCCTAGAATTCAATGATAACCTAGTCATGAATCCATCATAACTAGTATTCCTTTTATTTTTACCACCATGACTACATTGTAATGACACTATAATTCACATTCCTTCCTAAACCAATGTTTTTTGTTCTTTCAAAAATCCAATAGTGAGTAAGCCATAACCTCAATGCAACCTTTTTTTTAATCCAAATCTGAATAAAAAAAGTGAAACAATGACCACATTTTACTCAATGATCTTTACTCAATACTTAACCCAACCCATAGTTATGCTCATGGTAATGAAAATGCATACAATTTCGCACTACTAGAAAGCTACAATCAAGTTAATATAGTTACCAGAAGGTTCTCATGCATCCCACAACGTCCATAATTAAATTCCATATAAATTTCAAGTGTTAAACATTTACAATAACATGCAATCATAACTTATACATATGCAAAACCTAGCAACAATACAAGAATAACCACCTAACTATCACAAAGATTAGGATCCATGAGTATGCATAATATTTAAAATAAAAAAAATAGAAGAAAGGTAAAGACTACCCATGAAATCAACTAAACTTGTAGAAATTAGAAATATTTGAAATAAGATACTAAAATGATCAAAAAATCTATTCTAGATACATCAACACCTAAACCAAGACTCTGAAATCATAACTTTTTTGAAAACAACTTTCAAACATTGAGAAAATCATCAAAATCTATTAGAAAGTAAAAGAGAATGAAGAAGAAAAGGGTTTCAATAAATACTAGGAGATTGGAAGGAGAAAATGAAAAATTGAAATATTTTTTATATTTAAACTAATATAATTTAAACTATTTTGATTTTCTTGTAAAAACGGTAATTTCATAAGTCTCTTTTACTTTTCACATGTCCCAACTAATATTCCTAGGATCCACATCTCATAACTAACACATAAAGACTCATAATGAAAATTTAATTGAATTTAAAACCAATACATCTTACTAATGTTATAGTCATATTATTATACATACATAACCAAGCATGCCATACATGTACACAATACTACCATGCATAATTTCATAAGAAATCATAGAAAACATAAATCATACATGTACCTACTATGTTCTTAGTATTGTAATAATCTTATTTCATGCTAATGAAAAATATATTTTTGACACATTTAACAAGATTAGTATCAATTATCTTGGTAATCATATCCATATAATCTTATGTTATCTAAGTTTCAAAATTGTATAACCTAATAATAACAAATCTAACTACTTGTGTCCATAATCCAAGTCATATGTAAGTGCACATAACCAAATATAACATAATATCATGAGGTCCTACTATGAAGGGTTTCCCACTCTCCCTCTCAAGAATCTTCCTCTTAGAACATCTCTAGGTATCAAACCTATATGTCTACCTTAATCTTCAATGTAGCCTTATATAATTTATGCATATTCCACAGTACCTTTACCATTAATATTGTTCTAATGTATAATTATCAAATCATCATGAATTTCAAGTATTTGTACTAATATCTCAACATATGTTACATTAAGCTATAGCTACACACATATTCATGCTATAACATGCTACTTAATGAGTGGCGAGGTACCCCTACACTCAACCATACGAAAACGAGCATGTACGCATGATCTAGTTGAACTTCGCCGATGGACAAGTTGTGATATCTAGATAGTTACACATTGATTGTAGTTTGTTGTCTTCCCACCTAGACTAGTATTTTCTTTGTCATGTATGGTTTAGTCTAGAGTGAGGTGTATGATGTGGGCCTAAACTCGTGCTACTCCTAGAGGCAATGGAAAATAACTTTGTTTTAGCTAAGAGGGAGTGGGAGAAGAGAATCTAAGCTAGCCTAAGTGCGATGAGCATCCATCCTTAATCATTCGTACATATCTTGGATCTTGTGTACTACTGTTGGGCTTACCAAGCATATATTACTTGAGCACTCCTAGATATGATACTAGGTTACCAAGTAGTTACACTTCAATGTTCGTGATTAAGTCGTACTCATTCCACATTTAACAACAGGAATAGTAAATGATGGTAAAGAAATATTAACTAAGAAAATAATAAATAACAATAACAATTAAAAATAATAGTTAAATAATTAAAACTAAGTGAATGCTACAATGATAAAGTAGACTCAAACTTTATTGCCAATCATGTGCATGTCCAAGTATGTCACACTCGAATAAAGGTTCTGTACCATTACAACCATCACATTGTAGGCTTGCACTTGGGAAAATAGTCTAACTCCTCTGGAAACAAACTACAAGAGATTTTCTACAACTTGAACATAAGATGCCTAAATGTGCCAGGTGCATGCATATTTATAGTGGAAAATGAACTCTGTGTTAATGAGGCCATGTCAATGTGTGGAAAGATGCCTTGATGGGGTCACATTGATGCGACTGCATTGACGAGGCTTCGTTGACGTGGCCCAATCGATGTTTTCCACTGGATGCTTCATCATACCCCCACAATTGTGTAACAACTTGTCCCTGAGTCAAATAAAATCAGAACAAGTGCAATTAAGTACATAGTGGATAGGTATGGGATTATTAACTACTAGGAATTTACCCATGCTGCAGTGTGGAATTAAATAAAACAAAATTGGGACACAAAAATAAAGTGTAGAATGAAAAATTATTGGAACTCATGTGGTTCTTGGTGGTGGTGGCTTCTCCATGGATGCCTTTCCTTCATCTGACACTCTAGGCTTCTAAGATTGATACCATTGAAGAAGTGTCTAATGTTTCTCCTCTTTTATCTAAGGATCATGAGCCATCCATGCTGATGTTCCAATGTTTGATAGAGGCGGCACTTCCCATGGACACGACAACTATGGGAACACTTGATTAGCCTTGACAAACCATGTCACAAATAGTCATCATTCCTCTTCATAGGCTCTAGTCCTAACCTCTCCACCTTTTGCTTGGCTAGAGTGATAGGAGTTTCCTGATGGATGCTGAATGATTGTGCCTCATGCTCTACATGTTTTGCATGAGGCCCCTAGCCTCTGCCTCCTCCTAGATGTTCAGTTGCACCTTGAGAAGGTCCTCCTTGTTGTCCTCCCATCTNTTCTAAAATTTTAATGTCAAACTTGATTTGTTTAGGTGATACATAAAATGACATGTAATGGTTTTGAGAAACTTTTGATAAAATGATGACAAAGGAAAGAATAGATTTGACAATGAAGTACTTGAAGGGTATAAAATGATGTGGTGGTGTGCAACAAGTAAAAATTACAAAAGTTATGCAAGTGGGTCCTTCCCAAAGTAGGTTCCATACTATAATGCCCTTGAGTAACCACACCTTAAAATGTCCATAGGCACTAAAAGGGTTAAATGGAATTTGCACATGTGCAAGAAAAAACACACATTTTAATACCACCATGATGAGGTATGAGTTCTATGCCACAAAAGACACAAGTTATAAGTATTTGGACCATGAGATGAGATGAATCATAGAAGGGATTGTAGAGATCAGGACGTGAGGTAACTTACCCTAGGCACAATGAATCCTAAGTGTTATGTGTGATTAAAGTACCATTAGCCTTTCACTCCAAGATCAAAACCAAGTCCATGCCCCTAATCAGTGACATCACATTGTTTCATCCAATGATGGAAAATCATAAGAGCACCATGACAACAAGGTGTATGATCACTTGGGGTTTTGTTCAAGGGAGGAGTGATTTGGAATTTCTTTGCAGCACATTATTCTTTGGTCTTTTCTTTTCTCTTTTTTTTTCTAGCCACTTTGGCACTTTGTCTTTTCCAAAAGTGATCTAGAGAAGCTTCCAACCATTAGGCATGGGTGCATGTCTTTCCAGTGGGACCCCCAAAATAGCATTGAGTTTCTTTATTGAGTGCCTTATTACTCTTACTTCCATTTTTCCTTAAATCTACAAGGACCTTAGTACAACCAAGCTGCATGATAGCACCTACAGATGTCACCAAAGGAATCCACAAGTCCCCTTGATGTCACACCCTAGCCATTCCCTCTTAGTCCATCATTTTTCACTCTGGGCATAATAAGCACAAAATTAGTTTAAGTTTTAATGATGACAAGAATATCAACGAACCCATAGTAAAACCTGTTATTAATAAAATAGGTGGGTGGATGTTGTGGGCTCACTATCCAAATAATTAGTCAGCTAAGATTTGATAGCATAGAACAACACCTCAACCAATAAGTCACATGAGTATTTTATTTACTAATGAGATTACCCTCAAAAAGGTAAAAAAATAAATTGGAAATGAAAAAAAAATTGGAAAAAAAATTGTAAAGTCAAAAAGAAAAATCATTTACTAATTTTGTTTGTTAGAATGAAGGATATCCCCCATAACTAAAATTTTGAGCATGGATAGAATTAATAAATAGAAAATGTGGATCCATGCATGTGGAAAATATTGGAGTATGGTCATATCCAAACCACGAGGTGTCTTTTGATGTGGTGGCTGGAAGGTACCCAACTTGGGGTTCACACACTTGATTAAAGTTGGCATAGTGGGGCAAATTATAAGATGTGGTCATGTGATAAGGAGTTGACCCATTATGACACTCATGACCATAAGATGGTATGCAAAGATCAATATGTCTCCCCACATGGCTATATTCATTCAGTTGCATGGTTGTTGGACTATTGGTTGGTGGCCTAGATAGAGTAATAGGAGGTGTTGAGTTTGAGGAGGTAGATGCATCATAGAGTTGAACTTGTGTTGAGTTGGAGGATGCAGTGGTTTCGAAACCGTGTTGTCTTTTTCTATGATCCTACCTAAAGAAAGGGTGCTTTTAAGTACTTCCACTATTGTTGACAGTAGTAGTGCAAGTAGCATCCATAGGTTGGTGCTGTGGTGAAAAACCTTCTAGTCCAATTGGTGGCGATGTAGAAGGAGGTGAAGGATGAGAATATTGTTGTTGAGAAAAAGTGTAAGGTAGATGAGGTGGTGATCTTGTCGGAGAGGGTATGAGTGGATAGTATTTCAGAGAATGATAATGATGAGGTGAAGTAGAGGATGATGATTTGGTTGGAGAAATAGGGTGTTGAACATAGTAAGGATTTGACATTGGGAGATACAAAGGGTATGTTCGGGTTGGCAATGGCCTCCCCCATGACTGGGGCTTTTGCCACTACGATTGAACCTGGTATTTTTGCAAAAAATCTGGATGTAACAATCCTTCCCAATGCTCATGTAAATGTGAAAATATTGGACATTGGCCTTTGGGGTGATCGTACAGGAAAATATTACATTGATACGTATGATTGGTAATTGAGTTCTTATCCTTATTCTCTTCAACCCTTCTTTTTGATTGTCTAGTGATGTTCTGTCCTATTTCTTGGTTCATCATGGTTCTTACTCTAATAATGTTGGCATATTCTCCACATCTTTCATGTACCCAATCTGTCATCTTATTGATCTTTGCCTTAATTTCATCTAGAGATTGTAGGATTAGCAAAGATGATTCCACCTCCTTGAAGTGAGTTGATTTCTTCTCTTCATGATCATGGATCCTTGCTAAGTTGAGATTTTGGTCCTGTTGAGAACTTTCAACATTCTCCCATTTAGCTATTTCTCCTAATTCTTTTGCTACTCATTGGATAAGCTCTTGGAGTTGGTGGATTTGTAGCTCATATAGTTGACCTAGGGCATACATCCCTAGGGTCTTCCTTGTTTCATTATGGAGCCCATCCATGATGTGGTACATTAGCCTTTCCT